>VBVQ01004880.1:0-13409 GCA_011636635.1 Tetramorium simillimum | reverse complement strand
CACATGCATATACATATATACACACATATATATATATATATTTATTAGAATTAATATACACATAAATATTTTGTTAGAATAAAAATAAAAATTAAAAATAATAAAAATTTTTTGCTTTTAAGCTAAATTATATTTATATATAAGCAGCGAATTTGATCAATAGTTGTATTTGTTTATTTAGTAAAAAATATTTAAAACATTTTACGTTTTGTTTAATTTATAGATTTTGCATTTAATTCGACTTATAAATTTAATGTGTAGGTCTGATTTATTAAATTTGCACAAAAAGGACGAATAGAAGAATAGAAACTGCTATATGTTATACCTATAGCTTTCGTGGATTACCGTGGGACCAATGAAACTTCTGACAGCAAAAGGGTTAATGACGCTTATCTCAATCGCAAGTGTAACAAAAAATAAAACGCAGAGCAATACAAAGTTCAATGTAAGCATTATAAATGAATTTCCCCTTTGTGCGCAACAACTTTTCCACTTTCGTAGCTTTCTCAAATGGGTCGGAAGGGCACTAGAGGCCAAATTAGCCGAAAAATCTTGATTTCAGAGTGGTGTGTGGGCGACACACGGCAAGAATGGCCGCACATATCGATTATCGGTCGGCCGCATCCAGATGTGTGCTTTTTTCCTCGCGTCAGCCCGTAAATTCTGAAGTTAAACTTCTCCACCCCTACTGGCCGGCCAGTCGCACAAACTTGCAAGTCGGAGCGACATCATTTCACTCGCGTGCAGCAACCTACGAGGATCGTGCACTTGGAAGATGTATTGCTCGTTTTTTTTTTTCGATTCTCACGTCGAGCGATAATGTATGTCCAAGCTTTCAGTAACCTACTACGAAATATATATATATATTTTTACGATCTTTTCTTTTTTATAATAACGCTACAAGTTGCAACTTACTATGTTGAACTATAACTTTACTTTCGTTTTTTCTTTTATAAAAAGTAATATGAAAACATATTTGATTACCAGTTCTCTTATATTAAAAAGATTAAAATGTTTTTGGTGTTAATTAGAAATGGTAATATTCTTTTGGGGGGAGTAATATTATGTTTTATCGTCATCTCTCTCTAGCTCTCTCTCTCTCCCTCATCCTTGAGAAAGGAAAGTTATGCGATCTTTAATTGCATTCCCCATTCTAATTTATATGAAATAATTATTTTTAGCGCGATTTCCCTCTCATTAATATTACGAAAACATGCGCCGGTGCTTTAAAGGATAAATTGAAGGATGTACCTTCGCTTCGCACAAAGAGTCACAATTTTCTATAATCCTACGTCGGCGTCACATATCTCTCAAATCGGCGCCGCACGTATAGCCGTGCCTTGTCGACAACGTCGTCCTGGTTTCAGCGCGCGTATTAATCGTGCCTCTGGCTTTTATGCTCATTAAATTACACAGCCGTCGCTGGATACGGTGCCGTTAAACCAGCGACATCGCCGGTACATTCACGATCCAGCGGTTTCGCGCCTGTACTGTAGGCGAGCAAGACGATCGAGAGACCAGATCCAAGTACCTCGAGCCCGAGGTCTCCATCCACCACCGAGCCTACATCCCTCGCTGCGCAAACTTTACGCAGATTGCAAGGCTTCTGCCAGCCAACCGTAGCGTGCGGCACTGCATTTGCGATGTTAATAACATAGACTACGCTGGTTATATCGTTGGATATTGACGAGATAAAAGCATGTCGTGCGCTAAGAAAAATCGATTGTTAATTCGGTACGTTTCGATATTCCAAGCGAAAGTCTCATTAACGCAAAAATATTTTCTTTCTTAACACTCTTTGTATCTCTATTTATCTCTATTTATATCATACTGTCCTTTTTTGGTATATTTATATCCTACTTTTTTTAATGGCTTCCAACATTTTTTAAATTTCAACTTGTACAATGTAATAATAATTAGTAAAATTTTGGTAATATAAAAATGTCGCTGTAATATACATATATTAAACTATAATTTTTAATTACATTAACAATATAAGCCCTATTAAATTTGGTTATACTGTTAATATTGTTGTAATGTATTTTAAATTAAAATAAACGGTTTTTTTTTTCAGAATATACAAAATTATTTTTACAAAATTGAAAACTGCCCAGCTTTAAATATCCCAGATATTTAAAGCTATAATCAACAATTACTTGTCTAATTAATATGATTTGAATAATATATATTCATTGTTTTATCAATTTACATTACAGACATGTAAAATATACAACAAATGTAATCTTTTTCTATTTTCACGTGTAAAACAAGTTAAGATATCGTTCAAATCAGATTTCCCACATCACAAAAGATTTCTTAGCTAGGTACTTTATTGACCGCATGCGTGTGTATGTGTGTTTGCATATTTATATGAACGTAGTCGTCCCGGTCCCAAGCGTATACTTCATCTTGTAGCATTTCTCGTGAATCGATATGCCGGAACTGTATAGGAACTCCCGGTTATCACACAATATGTACGTTGTAAGCCAGAGTTCTATTGTTGCGATCAAATCAGCTTATCGACTTTGCTATCGCTTTATCTCATTCGAGGAAGAAGTTTAGCGAGAATACCTTCCTTGCGGATACCGCTCTGAAAGTGAAGAAAACTTCCGCCGCACGTAGCACGTCGTCAAGGTGGGCGGTGTATTCAAAGTTTTTGGCACGCCTGATATTGATATATCGAGATACTTTCGGTCTGCGTCAGCACGTAGTCGACGGAGCTTCTTCGATCCTTTTCCTCCTCTCTTAGATAACAAGATATTCTAACTCGGATAGCCTCCATACAATTGGTGATTGGACCCGTTATTTTTCCCTGCCAGGCCATGAAATATGTTTCTACGGCAAAAGCATTCTATCCTTAAGATATCTTAAAGCGACAACGACCAGCATTTTTCTTAAGTATTGAATGGTATCATAGATTACGAGAGACTGGACAGCATTCTCCGTTGCTTGATTCTTTCCTCTTAATCCCAGAATAATATATGATTTCATAAGTTGACAGATATAAAATATTCAGGTGTACTTTTCCTTTTTCTTTGCAAGAAGAATGGATAATAACAATTAGCGAGATCTGTACTTTAGCGTTATTAGTGAAGTCGTGTGGTTCATTTTCTTTTTCATCGTTATTAATTATGTTCGACAACAGAAACTTCATATCATATTGGAATCAGTCATTATCAATGTTTTTTATTTTTAGGAATAATATTCATATTATAATGATCCGCATCTATTGTGGGAGGATCTTTTATAAGAGAACAGAGAGAAAGAGAGAGAGAGAGAATCAGGAGGATATTATTTTTACATCGAACGTTGCGCAGAAAATAAGGACGATATGAAATGCGAGTACCTTTTTCCGCACACAAGTCATACCAAGTCAACCAGCCAAAAATGTAAATGGGGGGGAAAAAGGAAGAAGGAAAAAGAAGACGAGACAAAATTCACCCTTAAATATTATACATACAACATTTGTCCTCAACAACTCTCCGCATATTTTCTCGCGGTATGGTCTCACATCCCGTTATCTTCTTTTTTTTTATTTGAAGTCTCGTTGCGGCATCTGCAGCTGTTTATGCGTGCGATCTTTTATATCTCAACACATCAACGCCGTGCATTCTCAAACGAATACGATGCAATACGAGAATATTCTATACCGACACGTCAGACTTTATAGATTTCACAGATTTCGTTCCGGGAAGTTCTTTTGGAGTGTATAGTATTCATCTAGTGTGTATAGTATTCATTCTTTTGAATCTAATTTAGCAGAATGTGTGAAATACTTTCGCATTAAAAGAGGTGGATTCTACAAAAAAAATTTTATCTGCTTTGTGCGATTATTAATTTAAATCATGCATTTCCGTGCTTTTTATATCGCGTATTTCCGAAAGAATGGTAAGATTGTTTATTTTGAAACAAAACCCTCGCAAAATTAGAGATTATTTCCATAATGGTACAAATAGTATTGTATCTGATATATGGATTTATTTATTTGCCCCGTATATATTTTTTATTTATTATATGTTAATTTGCAGTTATCATATTTATATGATGAAATAAATGACTATGTAACTTCTCCAATTAGTAATGCAATGCTAATTTTTTTGTTTTTCATGCTGATGATAACAGAAGAATGACGACATATTATTAATTGGTCGCCCTACCTTTCGCGTACAACACGTATAAAATTACGTGATTGCAAATTAGGCTGGCACAATAAAACGCGTTTGTACGTACCCTTGGGCAAGTGAGGCACGAAGCCTTCGTGTGTGTACGGTGCTCGTGACACAGGTTTCCCCCCCTTGTAATTATATTAAATGAAATGAAATTAGTGCAGAGCACACATGCCGTAGATAATAAAACGAGCGTCGCTGTCGCTTGCTTTGAAGTTCCCCGCATTTTCCACATTACTGCGATTCTTGTTCTCCATTGACGATCGTGCCGCAACACTTTTGTACCGTTTGAAATCGGAAATTCGTATAAATATTTGCCATTAACGTCCGCTGAAAATTTTACGATTGCACGGAATTACATATAGTAATGTTCTCTTCAACAGTACGGGTAATGATATTTACGGCGGACAAATAATCAGTTATTCCTCCCTTCGACATTATCACTCCTCGTTTCATTTTCCCTATTTACGTACTTGCAGTATTCAAACGAGCGAGATTTACTGTACAGCGATAAATTTAACATCATTCGACATCTCAGAAATACTGTATATACGTGCTTGGTTGCAAATTTATTAGTAGATTTGTAATTAAATTTTCCTTAGCTGATATTGGAGGTGATAAGTTATAGTTTTCGATATTCAAATATTTTCGCTATTAATATTAAAATATTTAAACCGACTATTTTCGACTATCTTCTTGCATAAATTTGTTTCCCGTTTTTCTAACGTTATTATCAGTATTAATAATAAAATTGTCTTACAAAAGAAAAGAAGGTTATTGTTTTTTTAAATATTCATCCATTCTATTTATCATTTTAAAAATAATCAAAGTTGTAAATTGTTAAAACGTTTGTTCTAGTTCGTATTTAAAGACCTGTTATAAGATGAATCAGTTGTATGGAAAAAACCAATGCTCTGAAAAAATTAATAACGACAAAAGAAGATTGAAAGCTGTGACAAGTCAGATTATAAATAAAAAGCTGAAGCTGAGAGTTGAAGCTGAACTGTCGTTTCGTGTGTGTGTGTGTGTGTGTGTTGCAACGAGCTTTGAGATTTGAAATCTTCTGTAATTGTGCAAATAAAAATAGGATTCGATTCTAGCGTTCCAATTATTCTGTGAGAGTGTGTTATATTTGCGCGTAATTTATAAGATTGCGTGACGATCATCCGAAGCATTAATAAACTCTACGTTGACAAATGAGATAGAATTACTTTTAACACTTTTAATGATTCATCCGATAAAATTCTTTACTCTTCAATTTCACATAAGTTATTAATATCTTAAAACGCTATGCCTTTCTATTTTATTTATGATTTAGAGAACGTACTTTTGATTTCTGAGTCATCATACATTTATGATCCCAGTCGTGTAAATATATTTATATGTACGATAAATAATAGTTTTCGCCCCATTGAACGGTTACAAAAGTATAAATTGGAATTCAATATATTCCCAATATACAGATATATGAACTCTTACCACACAGATATTTACGGCGCGCCGAATTGCTGATAGTTCATTCTGCATCATACGTACTTTCATATCGTGAGTTTATATAACTGCATCGATAACTGCATCATACTATTTTAGCAATATATATGTGAAATTTTTAACTCACGCAATACTATGTGAAATGCATTTTTTTTCGAATCTATGTTCTCGATCATAATTATGGTGACCATCCGTTCTATTTTACAAAGGACAGCCCCTTATTTTACGTCTGTGTCCTTTAGATTTATTTTTTCTCGAAAACTCATTTTTGTCCTTTATTTCTGAAAAATTCTATAAAATATTCTATATTTAGTCTTTATCACTTTTGTATATTTTGTGTAATGTTTAAATAATCATGTTTCTTTTTTTATATTTAATTGTCTTTACAAAATGTTACTTTTTTTCATATAAATATATATTCAGGGAATAAACATTAATAATAATAATTACATTACACTTGTTTGTAGAAGAAGGGTAGGTGGCGGTGTCCTTTTTCTCAAAGAAATATGGTAACTGTAATATAATGTATACTTTATAATATAATATTACTTCTGCATGTGAACTCGCATCATTTAGCGTAGAGTTAAAAAAAAAACGGTGCGAAAGGATTGACAGATTAAAAGAAATAGAGTAAAAGAATATGAGGGGGGATAACGCAAAGTACTGAAAATACAAATCGATAGCGAGATCGATGGGCAAGAATACACTCGTTCTTGGCGGCAGTAATTTTCGGAATGATATGAACGCAAATATACGCACATGGGATTATCGCACGGCAAATATCGGTGACAGACATTGCGCGGCTACGTTTCAGAGTCCTACCGGGATTGTTATTTGCACTGGCTGTTTCCCCGCTACGTGTATATCGATCGGCTCGTCGCCCGTGCACCTGATGTACGAACGCGTCTAAGCGTGTGACGCTTGTTATCTGACGTTAATAACTTCGATAACTTCTCGGCGGGCGTTATCTATCTATAGCGTCGAAATGTAAACGGCGATCGTAAAACGATCCGCGGCGTGTTTGAGGACCGATACATCGACCGTGTCGGCGCCCGGGTGCGCTCGCCGTCTCCCTCGCTCGCGTTGTTTCGCCCCGCTGTTTCGAGATTTCGCGAAGGAAATGGCACGCTCTTAGCACAGTGATTCCAAGTGGTCAGCAAATAGTCCATTCCCCGATCTTCGAACGATCTCGGTCTCTCTTTGTGAGATTTCCCCGAATGGCTGTGAAGTCGCTCGGTATGCAAATGCCGTTATTTGCCATAAATGTAATTACCGAAATAATGACAATTAATTCCAACGGTTGCACTTGTTCAACGTGCGGCACTTTCGGTATGCAATTCATTTAATGGCTGTACTTATGGTTGGTCGCGTCTAATTCTATATTAACACGTTTGTAGATCGTAAAATAAAACGGCATGCGGTAAGTTCGCGGTTTGGATAGAGAAGAAATCACGTCCGCACATGTCGCGGTTAAAATAATAATTAATAAACTATATTACACACACACACACATACTCACACACACAAATGCACATGCACAAAAAAATGATGGAGTACTCATTGGTATTACATTCCAAAAATGTGTCAGTGTATCAGATTCGATAAAAGAGAAGTATAGCTTCAGCTGGTTTATAGACCACCGTTTTCTCGAATCTGCCGAACCGGCACGATTTTATCTTGGCGATCTTCGAGCTTGGATGATAACGCAAAAGGGGAAAACGAAGAAAGGGGCAGCACGCAGCGTATCCACCACATTGAAAATGGCCGGTTCTGCAGGAGACGATTTATAGCTTCGGTAAGGGGCCGGCGGGACGTTCGGCGCCATATAACCATCATTCATTTTGTCAATAGCGCTCACCTCTACAATGGATTTCGTGTACGTATCAAAAGTGAACAGCTTTATTCTTTCAGCGTGGCGTGGCGCGAATCCAAATGCCTCTTGACTCCCTCCCCCTTCCTCCTTCCCCCTCCCCTCAGGCACGTGAGAGGGTTCTTATTATTTTCTGCGAGGCTTCTGCACACTATTCCGCGCTTCGTGTCCATATGTTATAGTCGTCCTGACGTGAGAAACGGGCCGTGTCCCCTCACAGTCTGCGCCGTCGTAGCCACTTTCCGCGCGGAGACAAAGTGGCCGAGCAATTTTCATACTTCGTTGCCACGTCCTGGCGACGAAGTCGACTGACAGCAAAATCGTCGGAAGTTTTCCCCGAGACTGCTTGATGCCATCCTCGATACAGTTTTCGCCTCTAGATTTTGCTGGAAGGTAGACGGTCGAAGGATAAATGGTTCTCGAACGATAAACTGCTGGACATCACGGAGGATCATCACGGGTGATGACAGAAAAGCGAAAGTGATAGAATTCGCGGCTGACTAACAATGAGTTCATTTAGATTTCCGAAATAATGTGAATAGAAAACGAATATCTCCAAGGATCATTCATAGTTACTTTTGGACCCAACCACAATTTTATAATATTTCTAATGATAATTATGGTAAACGTAATGATGCATATAGTTAAGTTAATCATATTTCGTGTTAGAAATATTATAAAATTATGTAATATGATTGGGTCCAAAAATAACTGTAACTATATTTTTCTCTCAGTATACCATCGCTTGTATAACATAAATAATTTGCATTTTACTTTTCCCGCATGTTTTGAAAATAAATAAATAGACTCGAGCGATCTAATCTGACTCACTACGTCCCCAATGTACATTGCAGGATCGTAGAGAATTTGGAATATAGGACTGCGCAATGGAAAATACGTGCACTTTAGTACAGATATACAAATACTTGTACAGGTATATGAAGGTATATTGTTACAAATGGCATTATTACATCGAATGGTAAACGGATCAGTGAATACTCTGGTCGTTTGCTGTCGACTTGGTCGCGAAATGTATTTCCAATTATGAGCGCCAGATCGGCAAGACGATTCTCATAGGGAACTTTGTCAATTAGTCTCGTTAATTAGACCGTCGAGACAGCAAGCGGACGACCTATGACCGCACTGTTGCCTCGAGCCAAATCAACTTCCACTCACGAGAGTTTAGATAGCTTTGTAATCGTAGCTATAATAGCTCGGTGAATTGATTCTTAGGTAAGCTACTGCTCGATAATTCACACTAGACGATGATGCCGTTAAATTGATCGGTATTCGTGCCGCGTTTACGATAATCACATCATAACATTGTTTTAATAATGTTAGTTATAGCGCTCGAGCGAGAGATATCAACATCGATTATCGATTACTTAACGCGGCGATGACTAGCGATAATAAAATAAAATAAATAATTGCCGATTTTGTTTTCAATATTCATGATGCGATATCCATGATCAAATATATATTTACGCTTCTCCCGATATTTCCATATTCATATATACGCTTTTATCAAATTAAAACCTAATAGGAAATAATAGAAAAAAAATATTCGAAATGTCTAAAGTCGAATCTAACGAAAAATGGATGTTTATATAATACTTCATTTAAATGCGATAAACTTTTTATTTAAATTGATTACGATTTGAAACATTTTTCCGTAAAATTTCAGGGTTTAGTTAGCCAGTTGAAGGGTCAAGATATTAGCGGCGGGGAAAAAACGACTCTTCTGCCAACTACTAAATATGCGCAAGTGGTGTAATTCTCAGTTCTTAGAGCAGGATGCGCGTCTGCTAGCGAAATATGAACGGCACCGTCGCAGAGCAACCGCCGGCAGCCCGGCGTTTCAACGTCGGGGCTAAAGCTTATGCCGGGTGGTTTCCACTGGTGATCCCGGCAAATGGACCGGCTTCCATAAACATGAATGGGTCGGTGTGTCTGTCCCCCGTCCGAGTACATCGTTTGCTTTCCGCCGACATCGGAACGGATGCGTGGCCCGGCGACGTTGAATTCCACCGATGGACTCGCCAATAGTATCCACTAACACCGGGTCGCTTATCCCTTTCACAACCTGCGGCACGGAGCAGGCGCTCATGGGCGGTTACATTTCCGTTGTATAGATCGATGCGCGTCGGGACATATGAATAGGAAATTAAGCGTTTCTTCCGCGGCCCGTTTCGATTCAACGGAACGGATCGCGTCTACTTTCGATTTACTGCATTGATCAATAGATACAGCGCCTCGACGACGCCCGTATTACGATGCTCCGCGCAAGAGCCGATCCGACGAAAATGACCGGCTCGTTTGTCTCCCCCTTAGACGGTATCACCGGCGATTTGCCGTTTCATCGAGGCAATTTAAGGGTGACTGCGCTCTTTACCCCTTCGGATGTTCCGTAATCGAGCCGACCGCGCTCGCTCATAAGGAGTTCCGGGCACGTACGCTCCAAAGTCTATGCCACGTGCCAGACTAAACTCTGAAATTTCTACTTAGAGCCTGACTGAGCAAATCTACTAATTGCGCTTATGATATGCAGTTATATTGCGATTGCGCTATAGCTCAATCTTTCCGACCTCAATTTTGTATTAACAAAAATACAATAGATATTATTTTGCACAAATTTAATTCCATTCAGTTCTATCATCTTTAAACGTAATTCTCAAACTAGAAATGTATTGAAATAAAATTTACTTCAATTAAAAAATTATAAGGATAAAATAATAGAATTTTATTATTTATTTGTAACGCTTTGCTACTTAATATAATAATTCCTGATGTGCAAAAATGATTTTTGATTCATTAGAATTTATAGTGAAATTTTATTTTTATATGGCTGTATTTTTGTAATTTATAAAAGAAAATTTCTATTCTTACCATAGAGATATAAGAATAGAGTGCGCAAGCGAGCTGAAAAAGCGATAGAGGAATAGAAAAAGAACGCTGCATATGGGCCCCTTCTGTCCTTGTCCAATCATGTGATATAGAGAAGGATAAAAGGGGCCTATATGCAACATTGTCTCTTTTTATTCCTCTATCGCATCCACCTTCAGGCCAGCGTAGCACTCGCGTACTCTAGTCTTATATCTCTATGATTCTTACATAATTCGTATGTATTAAAAAAACTGCGCTTAATATAATAACTACTGATAAATAACACGCAACTTTATTTTAAAAGCTGCCAAGTTAAAAAAAACTTTATCACCGTTGCATTTCCACTTAATACATAATGATACATTTTTTTTAAAACTCCGTTTGACGATCACTCATGCGCTTTTAAAAGTTTATTTCTATTTAAAGCCTTATTATACCGCTGAATGTGACCGCATAATTCTTCGTCTAATATGAAAATTCAACGTCAACATGAGCTTGGACGGTCACATTTAGCTCGGACGGTTACATTTAGCGCCAAATGTATAGCGAAAATGCAAGTCTTTGTTCGAAACGCCCGCGCCGTGTCGTCGAGGGGGATACTAGAAAAGTGATGAAAGGGCGAGGGAGAGAGAGAAAGATAGTGGGATAAACACGCGCCAAAACTCCCGCAATGCAGCCCCGTGTGCAGCTACGCGCCACAATCCAGAGATATTGTACTTACGTAGTAGTTCGAAAGCGCTCGGCGAATTGCGAAAATATAATTAAATGCTGCACAACCGAGCTAGCACGGGTCGGCGAACCGCGATATTTTCTTGTGCATAACGCGTTTATCCGTTTGACGTAGACGTGGCGGATTGCAACCGTTGTACCGAGAATCAGCGGCTCGTGATAAAACGCAAAGGAAGGATCAGAAAACGTATTTTCATAATTCTGTCGGCATCCGAGGCACGCCGCGTGCTCGCAATTAGAACGCAATTTAACGTTAGTGGCGAAGAAAAAGGCTCTTTACTCTTTACTGAAGGTCATTTCCCCGTGGCTCGTCGTCGGTGAGGCGGAGGTATTTTACAGCGCTATTTTCTCCCCCGCTCTAGTTTGCATTATCGCATTTGCCCCAAGTTGCAAGAAGTCCGCGCTCACCGTCGCAGCGATCGCTAAAAGGATACTGCTAAAACTAATTTTTCCGGAATTGTCATAGAAAATAAGCGCGCGTAATGTCCCGGCTCGTAATATCTTACATTACACGTTATACACGTTTTACAATTTGCAATTGTTGTCCGTACTTCGAGAGACATCGACTTTGCCGCCGTAATACACGACCCGCTGATTACGATGCGTTCAATTTAGCGGAGAGTGTGACGTAACGGCCCTTTGCGCGATTAAGAGAGAAGGAGAGCGATACTCGCGCTCGCGCTTTTGGTCAGTGATTGGTATGATCAAGGATAGGGGTTGAACGGCTTAAGCTCCCGTGTTGAAGGAGAACGTTCTCGTTACGTTAACATTTCCCGTTCCTGGAATACCGGTGACGTTCTCTTAGCGGGACTTTAATCTACACCCGGGTGAGATCCCGTCCGTAGGTAGGATTCCGTATTTATTCGCTGCGAGCTAAAATAAGTTCAAGCGAGGAACTAATTTAGCTGCAAACGTATTCTCCCTACAACCGCAGGAAAAACAATAATTTTTATCCTCCGTATCGTGTAATTTAAAATTTATCGTTCTTCAACTGTTAATAATTAAAAGCATGTGTTCCGTTAATTTTGTCGACTCGCGTGGATAATAATGGACAAATAATGCAACGGCATTCCAGTGTTCTGTTGATGTTTCTACGACAGTACGGCATCACTCAATGAGCGGGAATTATTAATGAATTCGTATGTTTGTGTTTGCAGCCCACATTTCTCCGGGAGAGGTGTTGCGAAGACAAACCTGTGTGCAATTAATTAGTCACGCGTACGCAAGCAGATAATTTTCGTTGAGAGCGACTAATTACTCTCTCCCTTTCTCTCCCTCCCTTTGTCAATCACCGCGTGACGTTGTGGTTCGATACCGGTGCGGAGCGATAGCCGCTGGAATCCCACGAAGCTGTCTCCCCTGTTGCCACGCCGCGCCGCTCGACCGAAAAGCTCGACCTCTATCAATCATATGCTTGATTTAAATCTCCAGCAAAAGTGCAATTAGTAACATTGTAAAGTTTTCATTTCTCACTTTATCTCGAGCTTTATCTAACGTTAGTCTAAAAAAAAATCTTTCATTAAAAATCTGTTACGTTCCGCAGTCATACGGATGACAAGTCAGAATTTATTGCAAGAGTTTTGTTTGTTATCCAGCGGCTCCCAAGTCGGTGGGGGTTCGAAGTATCATCATTAACTTAATTGCTCATTAGTGACTCTTCTTAATGTGATTACGCTAAATCCATTATTCTCGCTAATCCTAAAAGTGTAAAATGTGTGATTGCGCTTTATGGTATCCTTCGCGTTCGTTAGGAAGCCAAGCTTTTACGCTGCGACAGATATTCTGGTATTTCGCTTTGCGTATTTCAAAGGAACAAACACACATGTCTGGCGCACTTTGCTGGTGGTTCAAGTACATGCCTCCGCACAATATACCTTCGGTAGAATATATCTTGCTAAATTAAAAATCGTATTTTACTGTCATCTACAAGAAGCTCGATTTTGAAATATGATCATATAAATATTTCTTGTTTTTAGGAGAGTTTAAATTAGTAAAAATATTAATAAAAGATATTATTTGATAAAATTGTTCAAAATACAAAATAAATTTGATATACGATATATTTTTATTAGAAAATCAAAAGAGTCTTACATACGGAGAGAATTTTTCGTTATATTTTACTGTAAAATTCACTACAAATTTTAACATGTTTGGTGATAAGAGTGGGATAAATAGACAACTAAATAAATATGAAAAAAACCGAGCTAAATATTACCGAAAATGATAGGAATTTGTGAAATATACAACAGAAATTTTATAAACTACATAAT
>VBVQ01004879.1:0-13412 GCA_011636635.1 Tetramorium simillimum | reverse complement strand
TATATATATATAAAAGATATGGGAAACATAATATTTTATGTATTATAAAAAACTAATTTAAAAAATATAAAATTTTTATGTAACGTATCTCTATTATTATATAATGTATCTAATATAAATTTTAATTTTCATATATTATATTTTCTATCAGTATTACACTTATTATTTATTTTTATGATATATATCTTATTATATGTTGTGTCATATTAAGTATTGTACTGTATTATTTTGGGAAAGCGAAATAAAGAAGTAAGTAGTTGAAGAATCAATATTTGCACCGTCATACGTGCCGAGGAATCCTGTTTTTCGATCCTAAGGGGATCTTTGGGATCAGAAAATATCCGAAAACAAAGGATCATGCGATCCGTGTTTTACTTAAACAATGACCTCGTTTCTCTTTATTTCGCTTTCATCCTATCTTTCCTATTATCTTCAAAGGCTGCCAAACAAAGATAAAAGCAGAAATCATTTCTTTTCTCATCATGGTGCATTTATTCGATTTTTAAGAATGACCATGATATGATGACATGAGATTGAATGTTAACTATTTATTTACTTGATATTCTCTTCTCTTTTTAAATAAAATCATGATAAATGCAACAGGTTTCTTTGTAAATTTAGCATAACATCGTTGCAAATGAAATGAAATTTTCAAAACCAATAAGATCTCTGGAATATTGAGCAATATTCCGGGATACGAATTCACATATGAGAGAATCGAAGACAGGAAAAGACACCGTTTCCTTTTCTACATTTTCTATTCTGAATTTCTTTTGATGTCACTTTATAAGATGGTTTAGAAAAATTGACCTAGGCTGTTCTCTTATGTTGAAGCTCTTAGATGAGATTTAATCAGAAAACTTTAGACGATGGGACACTTTCTTTCTTCTTTAGTGTCCATTGTTCGACTTTCGTCAAAGTGCTTCTTCGTATTTCATCTTATACCCGTTTCAGTTCAGTTAGGAATCTTTTTGCACGAAAAAAAACTCGCTGTGAGATTAAATGTCTTTTCGCTAGATTTATCTCGTATTAGGATTAATTTATCTACCTTGATATAGTATGTTAGAACAATAAGTTAAACATTTTAGTTAAATTTATAAGAATTTATATTTCTGTCTCATTTTTTAAACACTTTGGAAATATTTTTATATATATTATTGTACATTAAAAATATAGTTTTATATTACTAAATCATTAAAAAGTTAATTTTGTTTCTTACAATATAAAACAAGTCTTTTTTAAATTGCCTTCGTTTTTTAATTTTTTACAGAATATTGTAATAAATGTTTCAGAAATCTTTTATATTTCCACGTTAAAATATCCGTCTTTTTATTGAAATTTTTGTTTAATTAATTTCTGATGCACTTGCGAGAAATAGTATAGAAATAACTATCTGTCATTTAAATTCAAGCATCAACAGTTAACTTAAATATATGACAGTCGAGCTTATCTTCTAGCTTTATCGTAAATCAGATGATCTCGAATAGCGAGGGTGCGAAAATCGGCGAAGAAATGTGAGAGAACCCTCGTATATTTCCGTTTTATAAGACAGCCCTTTGCACGTGCCACTCAGGAAACTCGTGACACGCGATGAAAACGAAGGTAATACCGTTTGCGAAACGGTCTTTGCTGTATAAAAGACTGAAAATGAAATAATAGGAGTATAACCAGAATTAATTATAAATGTAGTCGTAAATATTTTAACAATTGCGTTCTTTATGTAGAATCTAAATTTAGCAAAATTTAGCAAAATTTAGCAAAATTTAGCAAAAATTTCTACAGTGTATTTCTATGATGCGCATACATTTTATAATAGAAATGTTTTACAAATTATTATTTATTTATTCATAGGAGAGGAAGATGTGTGTGTGTAGTCTTTTGAATTTTGCACCATTTATTTTTATTAACAAAAAATGCAAACGATACATAAAATTTATAAATTCGCTCAACTTAGAGTACCTTGCGATAGATTTATCTTTTATTTTAGAGAGGGAGAGAATATCAAGACATTTTTAATTATAACACGATATAATTGCGCACAATTAATTGTATTCTGAATTAATAGAGATAAGCGCGTAAAATACTTATCTTCTCGTTCTTAGATAGCATGGCAAGTAACGACTCGTTCAACGAGAATCATTCCACGACGATCGTTAAATCGAGCGCTCTGTGAGCTTTTGAGCGCAAGAGTGCTTCTTTCAGGGGGGAAACGAAAAAGAGAGTGAAACAGGTGCGGTACTTGAATGAAAGGCGTTAATTGGCAAAGAAGTTCGTTTTCTCTCTCACAACTTTTATTAAAACGAAACCAGCCGCCATTTAATAGGCTTGCTCTTAGTTTTCTGAATCCCGTTTGTTACAAGCAAAGACGGCCTGTGTGATACTCACAAGTTTCTTTCAGTTCAATGACGGATAATAAACAAGTTGAAAGCCAAATCGGACACAAAAGCTTTGTTGTATCGTGAGAATTAAACAAGTCTCTTATTTCACCGAAATAACTCTCTTTTTATGTTTACAAGTTTATTAAGCTATCTGAGCCAAATTATTAGAATAATTTTTATGTCTTACTCATTACGTTCTGATAATTTGGCTGTACGTTTCGTCTTTCAGCGAAAATATTATGAAAACTTATTTCGTAAAAATATTCATAAGAATCTAATGAACATTTTCCGCACAGTTAACTAAAATATATTTCGTATGAAATATGAATATAATCGAAAAAAGTATATGTGAGATAAATTTAAAAAATATTTACAGTTGCTAAATCACGAAAATATAGAAGATTAAAAACGATATTTTAACTCTTTTAACACCAATTCTACACAGCTTAATTTTTGTATTTAGAATTTTTGTCATTTTTAACAATTTAACAATTATTGATCCAGAGTAGTTTTACTTATGTTGCTTTATTTTTGCTCTATTTAACAAATTAATTTAGAGCTTATTGTTAGTTCATTAGTCATTGAAGTTCCCTGAAGGTGCTTGATGATATCTCAGCATCGGGTAACATACAAAAGATGTATATAAGAGTCGCGTTGTTTATTATAAATAGCTTAAGGGCAAGTCTGAGTGCTAGTCTCGACATGTACTTCTTGTATTGTCTTTTGGGACCAGCCCCTCGAGATATCGTGAAGCACTGCTTTCGCTCAAAGAGCGTCAGTAGAGTGGACTTCTTTGAAAAATTCATTAATTCATAAATACATATTCAAACTCAACCAAATATATTATAATTCTAATTATATATTCGTTGAATTTTCAAATATTATCCAGAGATTTTTTTCAATATATTTTTAAGCATATACATGTAAACGACGAATAGAAAATACTGTTTAGTCATTCGGTCATATGGTGACACGTATAAATTAAATAATTTAAATGAGAAGAACAATATTTTACGTAAATTTATTCTATGAAATATTAAATATTAACGGTAACAAATCGATCGTCGCATAGTCTTTATGGCAACATAAAATATTGTTGTACACCGAAAGTCGCTACTGATCGCACTTCTTGCTTTGATACACTCGAATAAACAGGCAGCGCGACAGATTTTGCCACATTACTCCCTGACACACAATCACGATAAATACTAGAAAGATCAAACGCGATTATCACCTATAATTATTAATGATTATTAATCCATGATCTATTTTCGTAATTAATGTAAATAGATTGAAGCAACAGGTATTTAGTAAAGTAATTTTTCGCGCAATTTGCCCATATGAAGCAGGAATCGAAACGAGCAAGAATAATAGCTTCATTGTAAGATATTTATGACCGAAGCTTATTTTTGTAACAATACGTTTACATTGGGATTGTATTTTCCATCGCTTTTTGCGCTTTCTGTTTTAAGTGTTCAAAATTAATTAGCCAATTAATTTTGAATTAAGAGCATGACATAGTACGTGAATTACCATATCAAGTTCATAAAATAAAAATACAATATTTGATAATAGTCAATTTATCTACATTATTTTAAAAAATGAACAAAAGAATTTTTATTTATTTTTCAGAACATTATATATCATCGTGGAAACTCGGCTGACATATGGCTTTGGTGTTTGTCTACAGTTCATCATTACGTACGTAAGATTATTGAGTTCGTACGACGATATTTAAGTAGTGACAGATAGTGAAGCGAGCATTCCATAACGTTCCATAACGTTATGGAATGCTCTCGAAACACGACAACTCGTCGAGAGAAATTTCAAATGGGAAATGAGAGGCATCGGGAGACAGCGAAGCAACCTTGAGGTAAGCAATTCATCATTAGCATATTACTAATTGCCTATTCGATTATTCATTAAGATGATTTAGTAAGAAAAAGAGTTTCATATGTATGAAATTTTTTTGAAAATTATATAATTTATATATAATTATATAATTATTTATATATTATTTCATTTAATGTCTATTCGAATATAAAATTCGGAGCGTATAATAATTACATTTTTAAAAATTGATTATCTTTTGATTTGATTTTACATGATTTAGTGATTGATTTAATTTGGATCCTATATTTGTGTATTACAGAATCGACGCAGTAGATAACTTCGCTGTTGCGCATCAGTCGGTGAGTGATAAAGTAACATTTATTTTATATTAAAATAATGGATCTATGAAATAGAGTTGTATCCGATATATGATATATGTATATACTACATCGTAAAGTTGAAAAGGCAAATAGAAAACTTATAATTATAGTATTGCTAGCCTATAGTATCACAATTCATTCTGGATAATTAATTTGAACATATGAAATTCAGTATACGGTAAACCCCCAATATTCATCGTACGTTCGAATCTTCTTTTATTGCACACACCGTCGCCAAACTCGGACGCACTTAAATCCGAATCCGATATCGGAATGGCGGTCGGTGATCGGTGGTCTGTAAATTATGTGAAGCTCGCGCAAGGAATCCAGCTAGTCTGATCCTGTGACGACTTTGATCGCACCGTTATATATGCGATAAAACTATTTTAATTTCGGTAACTCTCGAACGAACGTCCGCTAGAAATTAATTGAAGAAGCAAATAAAATTATTACTATCGAGACAGGTCTTCGTCTCTTTCTAATTTGTTAATATTAATGTCAACTGTCCAACTCACATACAAGATTTAATATTATACCTACTTAAAAATTTTAAAAGATATTAAGAATAAAATTATACATATGTATAATATATAAAAATTGAAATGTAAAAAATGACTTTAAAAAAAATATGCAACAATTATTTTATATCAAGAATAGAGAATTATCGTAAATCAAAACTTATTATTGCTAAGCTTATTATTGCTAGTAATCTATTAAAATTATTTATTAAAATATGCTGTAAATTAATGTATTTATTAAAATATATAAAAATGTTTGAAAAATGACATTTTTCTTAATATTTGGTGCAATATTATTACGAATTATATATAAAATTATAATTGCATGGAATTATTTATTTAGTCTACGTATATTATACATATATATACCAGCTCCTATTTTTTTATTTATTAAATTATGCTTATTAAAGTTATTAAAACTTATTACAACCTGATAGGTTTGTATAATAAATGTTCTTTATGCAAAAAGTGTATTTTCAAACCAGCAAGAAGCAAAGAAGATTTTTTTAATTTACAAAATCTTCAAATTTTTCTCATATACGACACTTCATCGGGGGTTTGTGCTACGTTGAAAGAAGTGTCGTCGAGTGTGATACACTTTAATATGAAGAAGGGGAAAACGAGCGAATCATTTTCACGGATCCATGAATCTTTAAAGACTACCGTCACCCTCCGGTTAATATTTGATGCACGGTCGTCGAGACTATTGTTGCGACCCCTCGAAATCGTGTACTCTCTTACTTACTGCCGTCAAATAAAGCTATCTCGTCATATCGACTTGCTTTCCTTTTTCCAGTTTTCATATATACTCGCGAGATCGTCGTGACGGTTAAAATTAAATCCCTCGTGGTATCCCCCGAAATTCTTTTCTCCACGCGTACGTGCATTCTTACCGCCATCTACTTTGTGCAACATCCACCGGAGATTCTATCGATATTCTTGCACTGATGCAGCGAATGCATCCAGAATAAATGCGAATTTGAATAAATTATTTATTTAAAAAAACTCATGTTGCATATATGTATATTACATTTATTTATTATTTACATTTAAAAAGAAATAAAGAATTAGTATCGAATGAAGGGCAGAGAAATATATTTGCAAAGTCTAAATTTTATAGAATTCCTTTTTTACTATATTTGGAAGTTTTTTCTATTTTCAATATTTCTAGATTTCTATAAAAATCTCTGATAAAGACCCGAAATATGTATAGTCTCAACTTAAAGCGGATGGAATGTATTCGCACTACAGCTGCCGTATCACGCGAAGATTACGTTTGTTACACTGTAATAACATCGGAAATCTTCCTAAACAGGACAAAGCGTTTCCACACGTTGAATTTAATGAAAAGAGGTTTTGTCAGACTTAGAAATTTCAGTTGTAACGCGTGTAAGAGCTTAACAGGCTTTTAGCTCGGAGCAAGATCGAAGATGAGTTCGCAATCTGTTAATTTCGAGAAAATAATGTCGCGTAAGCCGCGCGAAAGAATGAGCATAAGGTAAATAGCGTACTCGTAAATCCAGTTGTTACTGCTCTCTCTGCTCTTATCTAAAATTAGATCCTCCGTACAACGCGGATGATTCCCTCTCCTTTGTACTAGGAATAAGAATTCTATCATGCCGACAGATCACGCACACACATCGCGTGTTAAAAATTTCTTAGAAAATCTAAGAGAAGATATTCCGATGGTGTGTTAACCTTCTTATTTTGTGAATTATTTAATTAAATTAGATTATACATCTCTCTCTCTCTCTCTCTCTCTCTCTCTCTCTCTCTCTCTCTCTCGCTCTCGCTTCTTGCAATATTATCTTTGATATTTTCAAATCATATGTTTAATGTCAAAATGTCTTAGATAATTCACGCGCTTTAAAAGATAATATAACAAGTCTACCTAATTAGAAATGCTCCTGTTTTAAATATAATACGTAACATAATAATTTTGTTTCGAATGTATAATAAATCCATTCCAAGATAAAGATTTTATTTATAATATCACATATAATTTTATATACAACGAATAGTTGATATTTTAAATCATTCTTTGTTAAAACATATTTTCTTTCTTTAGCCAATCATAGATTTTCATTAAATATTCATAAATATTGTATGCAAAACAAATTGATAATGAATAACTATAATTCATTACAATCGACCTTCTCTATTTTCTGTTCGCTACCGAAAATATTGTCTCTGTCACCTCGACCTTAAAATCTCGCCCAACCTTACAGCCTTCAATTATCGGATTATCGACCGATTCGATATCCGCTGAAATATCGTAGTTGCACGTAGCGTTTATTAAACTCGCTGTGTAGTCGTCGTGAGAGCTGCGGGGGAGAAGGGTGAAGGGTGAAGGGTGCTGGGTGCGCGCAAAAGGGCTTGAGCTCGCAATCACGTCGGCGTTACGCGTGCGTTTTCCGTCACGTCGCGTAAAGGGTTGTTACGTAGCGGCGAATTATAAAAAGGGTGTCCTTTTGTACAGCTCCGTTCTCTCTCGCTTTGGTACCTGCCGCCACTCCATCCTCGTTCCAGCATCGCTTCGACCTTCTCTTCTCCCGGCCCGGATGAAATATTTAATAAACTCGTTACGTGGGCACCCCCGCTCCGAGTTGGCAGCCGACGTAATAAATCGTCAACGAAATTTTACCCTCTGCCTTCTCTTCACACCCCCTAGCCTCTGTTCTTGGCACTCCTTTCTCTCCGTCTTCCCTTCTCTCTTCTTCACCGTCTTTCTCACGCACTTTTGGTGTGTTCTACAATTATTCTGCGCTGTTTCGAGAAGCCGTAAAAGTTTGTCGGCAAAGTTCAGAGGTCTTACCAACTCTCCCATCTCACGAAATGAGAATTTGCTTTCTTTCTAATTAAAAAACATTTTGGACGGTTCTTATTCTTTCTGTTTGTTATAGACTTCAAAATATAAAGAATACGATATTGCTTTTAATTTATCGTGTGTATATAAAAACATTTTAAGTTTTTAAAGATATACTTAGAAAAGAAGAAAAATAGAACAAGTTTAAAAGTAGAAAATAATTTAATTTCTTCTCATTAATTAAGTTATACGGTATTATGTTAAAAATGAAATGTGATCAAAATGTTTCTTCCATTTATATATTACACATTTATTGTACGTTACATTTATAATATAGTTCACATTACGAAATTATAAATCTTTTAAAAATACATACATTTTCTTTTATAATCCACAATAATTTTTAAAAAAATTGTCTAGAAAATTATTCAATTCTAATATTTTTCTCCTCTTTAGACCTCTTTAGATTTAAGAAAGACATTTAGGGATTATATTTTTAATAAAGCATTTAATAAATTAAATCGCGTCGTTGTTAGGAATATATTTTTCCTCATCGAAAACGTTCTCATTATGAAGTTGTACGAACGTGCTCGCGTCTCGGAAAGGTGCATCGACAAGGCATGCAGACTGATTGCCGCAGTGTATATCCGCCAATTAAATCCCGAATCTCATAACGAGACGACCCGCCAAAGGGTACGAGGACACGACGCGACGCAGCCTCCGCAGCATTGCGTCGCGCTGGGTTGGATCTTGCGTTATCGCCGGGAGGAGTGCCGGGTCGTATAGCTCGCAACTGCAATAAATACAGCCGACGAAGTTTCGGATGTGCGATTCAAATTCGCATGCACACACGCTTTAGAAACAAGTCGGCTGTGTAGTCACGAAGTCGACGGCCGACAATGCACATTAGACGACGTTAATTGGATTTGAGTCCATATCGCGTGTGCTGCAAAGGAGTCGCGAATTTATTATTTAGAATGATCATACCCGAATTATTCTTACAGCGAAACGGTTCCGTCTTCAATGATTACCATCGATTAGAAATGATATCTGAAGATGCGCGTGTGAAGCGACATTCTGAAATGTTCGTCTTGGACACGACTGACAGTTTTACAAAAAGAAATTAAAATATGCGCCTCGGTTTCGCACCAGGTCTTTTTTTTTCGTTTTCGAAAAAACTGCTCATCGAGTGCCTTATCCATTAATTAATCTTCTTAAGAATAACATCTACTGTTTCATCATAATTGCATTGCAACATGAGAACAGAAAATGTACAGAAAATAAGATTTAACGACGATGCGTTTATGTTTCCGCAACTCGCCTCGCTCGCAGCATACGATATATGCGTATTCTTCTTGAGAAAAGGGACAACAAACTTTGCTTCGCTCGCGAGCGCGAATGCACAACGGTCTGCTGCGAGGCGCGGCAGACGCGCACGTAAAGAGCAATTTGTCGCTTTCACGAGTCGCGGGGAATAAACAATGCACCCTGTAACGCGATCTTCAAAGCGCTCCGGCGCCCCAAGTCTGAGGGATGCACTCCACGTTTTCGCCTTAATTCAACGAAGCTTAACCCACCGCGCGAATTCGATACCGCAGTCGCGATGAACAGAAAGAAGAACGAACCACGTCCTCGTCGACATCGTGTAACTTGGTTCACTGTTTGACACCTTCTTCTTCTTCTTCTTCTTATTCCCCCCTTTCTGGGGGCTGGCCCTGATCTCCAGCGAGATAACAATACTGGCCAATTATCATTAAACGTTGTATGTGTGCATGAATGATTGGTACATGAAAGGATAAAACTCACAACACTTAAAGGAATTAAATGGGTCCGCCCGAGCACATAAAGTGACACAGACGGCTAAGGATTACAAATACTATCGAGGATTGCAAATATTAGGAAGGATGAATCAAATCGAGTCGGTTGCATCAGCAACCATCAGAAAAAATGAGACGAGTCGAAACACGTCTTGACACGTTCGCTACTAGTTCGCGAATCCACTGGCTGAGACAAAAGAGACAGAGGACTGCTGCCTGCCGGATGCCGGCAAACTTTATGTAAAGTTATGTGATATACATGATATCGATTCGAAATCAAGTCGATGTGGATGGTAGACTGCTTCTATAAAAATCACGTAAAAATCTTTTTACTTGAATTTTTGAGTACGTACTGATACATTAAATTCAATATAATTACATTAATTTTTTATTTATTTATAATCAAGTTTATTGTCAAATGAAATATAATTTATAATACAAATTTCAGCGATATATCAAAACGAGATCGAAAATTAATCTCTGCTCACAAGTATTATGAAAGGCCCTACAGCCTTATATACAAGGTGTCCTAAAACTACCGTATATTTTCTTAATAGCAGATTCTATAGAACATTTCAAGGCAAAAATCCTAATGCAAAAATGTCGAGGCTATAATAGTTTTTAAAAGGAAAGCGATTATCCTTCAGTTATTAGACTATCAAAATTTATCATTGTTATTAGCTTCGGTGTGCGTTACCCGATCAATTTTCAATCACTCATATCTTGGAGTTAAAACAATCAATTTTAATTTTTTAAAATAAAAGTTCAGAATCTCAGGAAAATAAATATTTTTAGCTAAAATATAAAAAATTAATTAGATTTAAAAATATTTTTAAAAAACAACATACTTTTTGAAAAAATCGTCTTTGATTCAAACGCCTGTATCCTTGCTTTAAAATAAAATAAATGTACTTTATAGGTGACAATTGCAAACTTCTAACTTCTAACACTGCATTGCAGAAAAATTCAGGAATTGTTTTTTTGACGCCAAAAACAAGGAGAGAAAAAAAGCTGCGCCATTCCGTAGACAATACAATATAGTTAATGACCATATTTTTTATTGTTTCAGACCACCCACATTTCAGAAACTATGTACACCGTCTGACCACCTCTAAAAAGCATAGTTGCGCGCAAGGGAGTGCCTTTTGATATTTCGCCATTTTGACATTTTTTTACACTAAAAAATAATTTACATGTTCTTGAAACTCTAATAAAGATAATGGAAAAAAAATCATTCATGTATCACCGATATTGTGTCTGAAATTAATTCCTGAAATTTCGCCTGTTTTTTTGCTCTCCAGGGTAGACTAACCCCTTAAATGCTTTATATAAAATCAAATCTCAATAACAACCAATATGGATATTATCATGTGACTTATACATGGATCTAAATACATGTAAAGATAAATAATTAAAATATTATCAACGTTCGTGAACATGAATTTTAACGCTCGGGGAATATCCTCTTCACTGCAACAAGATGAAGAACAAAGACATAGTATATAGACCGAGCATTAGTTCCATGGCTTGCAGTAACAACGTAGTACAAAGAATGAAGCTATAGACCGAATCCCTGTCTCTTTTTAATATGGCGAGTGTGAGAGAGAAACAGATACGGTCTATATCATCTGTCCTTTTCTGCGTAAGCCCATACCCCCACTCCTAAAATTTGGCACAATGCTCGGTCTAGATATACTATGTCTATGATGAGGAACAACAAGCCAACGCCACACGCGACGGTTCTTCCTATACATATGTACAAAATTTCTATCTAGATAGTAAAATTTCGAAGAGGAGCACCGCCACTGAACTCTTTTAAAGTAATATTGGAATTTTTATTGTATATTTATTAATTTTTATATATCATGTTTCCATTTTCTAATATTTATTTTAGTATTTTTCTACATTTCAATAATTCCTATCCATTTGGGAAAAATTTTTACACGAAATATATTATATCTGTTTTAATCTTTGTACATTCTTTAATAACATTAGGATATACGACCAATAATGTAAAGGTCAATACTTCAATACAAGAATATATAGGACTTCTTCATAATTTATTTCTCTCAGTGTATCACGTGCACGGGCCGTGATTCCCCGTCCGCGTCCGCGGCTCGTCCTTGTCGAATATACTGAAAATAAAATTTATTCAATCTAAATAAATATATTGATTCAAGTATGATACAGTCATATTAAAAGGTTGTTTATTAAATTCTAATAAGCAATGTCTTACTTTAAATATATATGTAGGCAAATTAAAGAAACGTTTTATTCAACGTGACATAATTTTAAAACAAGTAATAAATAAATTTTATTGAGATAATCTTTACTGAAATTTAATAATTTATTCTTTAAAATTGAAAAATGCGATATTATTAAATTAAGAAAATAGCTTCAAGTAAATATTTTTTCAAACCAACTTCTTAATTTATTTAATAATACTATGTCATTTTATAAAGATTATTAACTCAAAAGTAAGAAATATTTCTTTGAAAATATCAAATCATTTTAATATTAATTATTCAAATTAAAGAAATCATTTTTTAAAATTAAATTTTCTGATACTATAAAATTGCGTTAAATATTATTGAATATTTATTTCTTCAATTATTTTATAATTTATTAAACCATAATAACTATTTTGTACAGATCAGTTTACTCAAATACTACAAATATTTGTTTGAAGTAAATAAAGTTTTATAAGAACTTTTATATATATTATTTGATTTAAAATATTAATTTAATTCTAAATGTTTTTAAAAAATGAGTTTCTTGATTTTCGAAATTTTAATATTAACTAACGATGAAGTATTTATCTCTCCGATTTCTCGAATCGAAAAAAACAATGTGCGAGAAAAAGTGTCTAGAGACTTTACAAAAACTATGCGCGTACATGCACACAATTGCCGCTTGTATGCGTACCCAGCGACGCCGTGGTGCTAAAGGTTGGAATCTCACAACACTGCGATTCGGGTGTTTAGTGGCAAGTGACGTAGCCGCGAAGACGCAAAAGAATATTGCAAGTCAAAAAGACGATTAGTACAATCGGGTATTGTCAAAGTGAGTGGATGTACCTCGAAGCATTTCTGTTTCTTGACCAGACGTGCAAGCAACACGAAAGCTATATTCGCGTGCTCTAAATCGGAGGAAAGTGAAAGCCTGCTCTATCAGAAGCGTACAAAAACTACTAATAATAACGGTATAAACCGCAAATCGGAATTTTTTATAAAGGTAAGTACATATTTCTCATTGTTTTTATAGGAATTCGATTAATGGCATGAAATATGCGTATTTGATGTATTTTTGTGCGGAAGATCCAGCAGATTGGACACGTGCTTTTTACTGAGAGATTCGAGAGTAGTTCTTTTTAAGAAGATACTAAACATAGCTGATGATGAGATTAAAAAAATATTAGAAGAATTAAATTTGGAAAACCTGATTGATACATTCACAAGTAAACATTGTTTATGCAATTCATGGATTCGTATTAAGATGGACATTTATACATTTATAAAATTTATTTTTATGGAAGAGTGAGTTAATATGAAGGCATTAAAAAATTTAACAATACCAATGATTAACGAATTAATCCAAACAAAAGGCGATAGAGCCATTTTTATTGAATATTGACAACGTAATTTTAATAAATTAACAAATGTTGAAAATAAGGAAAAAGA
>VBVQ01004878.1:0-13416 GCA_011636635.1 Tetramorium simillimum | reverse complement strand
ATTACTCACTGAAGTGAGAAACGCTGTATCCATATTGACACCTTTGGCAGAAAATTTATTTTCGCAATGTAATATTTGCAAAGAAAACAACTGCAACTGTAATATTAAATTACAAAAATATTAAATACAGGAGAATTGAAGGACATAATTATAGTAGATTTAATATATAAAAACTGCATTAACATGTAATATGTCAAGAAGAGTATTTATATTAAATTCTATTTTCTCTACCTCATTTTTTATTTGTTCATCTCTGGTGCTATTAAGTACATCATGAATCGTAGTGCGGATCTCTTGAGCCTCATTCTTGCCGGTTTCGCAAGCCCATACTAGTAATATCATTTCTACACTACGGTATATCGTAGTTGCTAAGTATAACAAAGTAATATTTTTACTCCAATTAATGAATCCATTATGCCATTGCACTATGTTGCAATATAGTTCACAAATAATTGCAAGGAAATGTAGGAATATCGTAGCAAGGAGTTGCAAACTGAAAATTTTGTTTAGCATCTGTACAGTGTTGCTGATTATAAGGTGCTGTTTCTCCAATGCCTTAATGTTCTTTATCAGAAATAAATTTCTTTGATTGTAATCAAAGGTCGTAGAAACATGTGGTTCACTGTTTACTATAAATTCTTGTATACGTAAGAGATTATTGTTAATTTCTTTGAAACAGGTTTTTAATATACAAACACAATTCATATGCAGCATATTCATCTGAAACATCAGTAGAACTTTGTATACTACAGATATTATATTCAAGATATCTCTATTTGTTGTGAGGAAATACAAAAAAGGTAAGCTGATAGTATAGAAGAAACCAAAGATGTCCTTGACATGAATTAATCTGGATAACTTCTGATACGATTCTGGAGACAATCTTGAAGAAATATCCATTATGGTTTGAAGTAAGCGCATTCGTGGACTACTCAAGATAAGTGTGACGATTGCTATAAAAGTGGACACTGTTTTGTAACAAATAATTTCTAAATACATGATTATGAGTTCAAAGTTCATAAGTTTTGCAAAAACACTGTAAAAATACTGATAGATGATTATTAGTTCGAGAACACAGAAAACACAGATAATTATTATCGAGAAGATATAATATGGTTTTGAAGTTTCGAAGAACGAATCGTTGATCTTGTATGGAAATGTTCCAATAATGCGGCAAAAGGTTAAGCTGGGATACATTAAACTTTGAAAATCCGATGCGTGAAAGAATTGCCATCTTTTTCGCATTTTACTTTCGATTTGTTTTTTAAATTTCGACGACGTATTGATGATTAACAGAATGTAACACGAACAATTGTTCAAATTGTGCGTAGAATTATCAACTTAAAATTTATTAATTATATATAGTCAACACATTTTAGAATAATACGAGCATGATTGCGAGATTGTTTCTTAATTATATCTTGATGTTTATATTTTTCCACTACACAACAAATGTTTCAATTTGAATTAACTTTTTTCTCGTCTACACGCGATAAGTTTCTCTTTAACACTGCAAGCAATTATTACGATAGGTAGTAAGACATTACCCGACATTACATCACATGTTAGTGTTGAAGTAACCATGGTGTTCTTCGATCTGTCATTTATAAAATGACAATGAAATTATCCTTAACTTATTGCTGAGGTAGTGTAATACTCTATTTGACTACTTAAAGTAGAAATCGTGTACTACATAGTGTATAAATAAATTAAAATTGTGTAACAGTCACTTTTTGGTTTGGTATTATACATACGCCTGTAAGATGTTTGAGCAATATTCTGTTCTCATTACCATGACTTTGAAATTTAATACTTATTTTAAAAGCACACGTGCGCACATATGTATATACCTATGTCTATGTCACCGTAAATTTTAATAAAAATTTTTTATTTATTACATTCATTTAGTTCGATCCATAGTTATTTTTCGAGCTTAATTTGGAATTAATTGTAATAACAAAATATATTATATATCATAAATGTATGAATCTATTAAATTATACTAAAAATTTTCTACGATTTTTAATTTTTAAATGATATCGAGTATGAACGTACGTTAAATTATATGCACATGTGAAATGTACTGATATCACTAGTAGGAATGTGAGTAACAAATGTAATATCAAAAAATTGAACTACAGAATAAGGTAAAGTTAATATAATTAAAATAATGTAATTACTTCTTTTATTATTTATTAATTTTAGGAAACACATTAATATACAAATATTTTAAATATTGAATTATAGGGTAATTTAAGTTACAGAATAAAACTATCATTTTTATTAGAATTAATGTAATTATTTAGATTGGAATAATTTTTCATATTTCATACTTGAATGGCAATAAAATTATATAATATCAAGTAATATGTCGAGAGGCGCAAATTATTATTGTAAAGCAAACATGATTTTTGGTTTTACGTATCTGTTAAAATTTAATAATCCAAACTTGATTTGAACATTGTACATTACAGATATGAAAATTTCCTTACATCTCTCAGAAATAATGATGTTATCGTGATAATTTTGAAGATAGGTAATGGAAATTTAACAATTTTACAACCAAATTATAGAAACAAAAATTCCATAGAATTTTTATTTATTGTCAATCAGAAAAAATAAACAGTCCATACTAATTTAAAAAATTATATTCTGGACTTTGCATTCATTCTATCGATCGTTCAAGTATAGGACATTTATAATAAATCCAAGACAATTTTTGAAAAATACATTTAATATAATTAACACACATATTACATTTAAAAAAATTTATTTTTGATTAATTTTTTTATAGAATTACATTATTCATGTAATATTAATTGCAGATTCTACATCACAGGAATGTGATATGATCAAGAATTGTAGCAAAATTAACATCAATGTAGTGATGGCATCCGACATCTAAAAATGCAAATAAAAATGAAAAAAGTAAACATAATAATTATTTTAATTCTATTCTTAGTTAATTAATAATAAATTTCATTAATTGAAGTAAACAATCGATTACTCACTGTAGTGAGAAACGCTGCATCTATATTAACACCTTTGGCAGAAAATTTATTTTCACAATGTAATATTTGCAAAGAAAACAACTGCAACTGTAACATTGGATTACAAAAATATTAAATACAGGAGAATTGAGGGATATAATTATACTTAAATAGATTTTAATATATAAAAATTGCGTTATCGTGTAATATGTCATGTAATATATCAAGAAATGTATTCATATTAAATTATATTTTCTCTACCTCTTTTTTGATTTGTTCATCTCTGGTGCTGTTAAGTACATCGTGAATCGTAGTACGGATCTCTTGAGCCTCATTCTTGCCGGTTTCGCAGGCCCATACAAGTAACATAATTTTTACACAACGATATATTGTATAGAATATATAATCAATATTTTTATCCAAAATGATGGACAATCCATTATGCCATTGCAGTATGTAGTAATATAGTTCACAAATAATTGCAAAGAAATGTAGGAATATCGCAGCAAGAAGTTGCAAACTGAAAATTATGTTTAGCATCTGTACTGTGTTGCTGATTATCAGATGCTGTTTCTGCAATGCCTTAATATTCATTATTAGAAGAAAATCCCTTTGCTTGTATTCAAAGATCGTGGAAATATGTCGTTCATTGTTTACTATAAATTCTTGTATATGTAAAAGATTATTTTTGATTTCCTTGAAACAGATTTTTAATATACAAACACAATTCATATATAGCATATTCATCTGAAACACCAATAAATATGTGTACATTGCAGATATCATTTGCAAGATATCTAAGCCTATTATGAGGAAATGTATAAAAGGTATGCTGATAGCAGAAACGAAACCAATGATGTCCTTGACATGAATTAATCTGGATAACTTCTGATACGATTCTGGAGACAATCTTGAAGAGCAGTCCATTACGGTCTGAAGCAAGCGCATTCGTGGACTGCTAAAGATGAGCGTGACGATTGTTACACCAGCGGTCACTATAGTGCGGCAAATATTTACTAAATATACAATTGCCATTTCAAAGTTTATAAATTTTGCAAAAATGGCCTGACTGAGGAGTGTTAGTTTGAGTATACATACAGCACAGGTAATTATAATCGAGAAAGTATAATGTGGTTTTGAAACTTCGAACAACGAATTGTTGACTTTGTACGGAAATATTCCAAGAATACGACAAAAGGTGAAGCACGGATACATTAAACTTTGAAAATCCGATGCATGAAAGATTTGCCATCTTTTTCGCATTTTGCTTTGGATGTATTTTTCAAATTTCAATGAGATATTGATGATTAACAGTATGCCATATGTATGGGCGAACAATAATGTGAATGGCATAAATATAATATCACAACTTATTTTTGATTATATCAACACACTTGGAATTCATGTGAACATGAGAGCAAGATTTTTCTTCATTTAATCTTCAAATTTATTTCTCTATTGCAGTTGTGTCAATCAATTTTAATAAACTTTTCTTTTTTCATCTACACTTAACTAGTTCCTGTTTAATACTGCGAGCTATTGGTACGATGAACAGAAAACTTACGTGATCATATGTTAGTCTTGAAGTAACCATGGCATTCTTCGATTTCTTTTCTATGATATGCAGTTCTTAATGTGTTATTGTATAATTGCATAGTTAACCCTCGGGGAACACACCTATTTTTTCAACCAAGAAGAACACACAGGGTCAATTTGACCCTGTCCACAATTTAAGATGCTCTCATTTAAAATGTGATTGTTCGATTGTCTTGAAAAAAATTTTTGGTAATATTTTAAATATTTTGAAATATGCCTAGATAGTTTATATATGTCGTTAACATTATGAACATTGTTAATTTTTAACAGAAGATGATATTTGTAAGAAGGAAAATAGTTTAAATAATTATTTATATATTATAACTATTAAATAAAGCTAATCAAAAATATATATTTCTTTAAGTTATACGTCGATAAAAATTGTAAAACATTAAATTTTTTATTATATATTTTTATTTTATATTTTAGAGATTCTTTAAGCAAATTGGATTACTTATGTAGTTTTGGTTTTCCACACATCACAAGAATGTGACGCAATTAAGAATTGTATCAATATCAACATGTATGTCGTAATGCTGCCTACCATCTAAAACGGAATGGAATTGTAAACAATGTATATTATTAATTAAATTAAATAATTGACTACTTACTCCTGCCAAAAGCGAAGCATCTACAGTTAAAGCTTTTGCCGAAAATACGTTTTCGCGATGCAGTATTTGTAAAGAAAATAGCTGCAACTGCAATATCAAATATCACAAAATGACATAAAATATAAAATATAAAATATAAAAACGGAGAAATAGAACTGACAAACATAATTATATTAGGAGACTTAATAAAAAATCGCATTAGCATACAGTATATTTTTAGGAAAAATATAAATAAAAATAAGTCTTAACTACCTCATCTTTCATTTGCTTATCGATAACGTTGTTAAGTAGATCGTGAATAGTGGTACGGATCTCTTGGGCCTGATTTTTGCCGGTCTCGCAGACCCACACAAGTAACGTTAATACTATAATATGTATTAACATACTAAATAAAAACACGTCGAAAAAACCTTCATCAAAAGTAATGACTATAAATCCATTTTGCCAGCGCACAACATAGAAGTATAATTCAAAAGTAATATCAAAAAAGATTATGATTAAAGTAGCAAGAAGTTGCAGACTGAAGATTATGTTTAGCATTCTCACTGCGTCGCTGATCATGAGATGCCACTTCTTTAGAGTTTTAAGTTCTATTAACAAAAATTGATTTCTTTCCGCGTGGCTGATTAACATGGCAACGCATAGTTTTGTATCGTTTTCTATATTCCTTTGCATGTGCTTTAGACTTTCATTAATATTCTTGAAACAGGTTTTTAATATATAAACACAATTTATATATAACATATTCATGTAAAATATCAGCAGCACGCAGTATATTGCAAACACTCTGGTCAAGACATCTACATAGTCATATTGCCATGCTCTAGGATAATATAAGCATAGTTGCACGATTAAATAAATGGTACCAAAAATATCTTTAATATGGATCAACCTGGATAGCTTTTTATATGATTTTGGAGGTAATTTCGAAGAAATCTCCAATATAGTCTGTAACAAGCGCATTCGTGGACCGCTCAAGATATGCGTGAAGATCATAATACCACTGAACGTTAAGTAACTGACTATTTCAAGGTTTCTCATTACATGGATTTTAGAATTGATAATATTGTGAACGACCATCATGTCAATAACACACCAAATGCAGACATTCAGAGTCGCCAGAATATAACGCGGTTTTGAAATAGCGAAAGTCGAAGCATTGAACTTGTAAGGAAACATTCCGATAACACGACAAAAGATGAAACAGGGATACATTAAGGATTGAAAGTCCGTGGCGTGAAACAGCCGCCATTCTTTCGGCCGCAATTTTTTCGGCACCTTGCCTTTCAAGTATCGTGGCATTTTCAAACTTAACACGATTAGCAGAAGTTTAGGAACGAATAACACTGTATATCACAATCAGTCTATATATTATCAATCAATATACTTTAATATTAATATAGACGAGTGAGAGTTCCTTTCTAAGCATGATCTTCAAGTTCGTCTCTTAATCACAAGTATATCAACGGAGTTATCAACGATGTATATAGGAGTTCTTCCGTTCTATCTGCACAGAATGAGTAGAAGTTTAAAACTGCGAGCAAATGCTCCGTAGAAAAAATAAAGTTGTAGAAGTCATTTGTTAATCGTAAAGTAACTATGGCTAACTATTCTTCGATTGATCATTTATGAAATGCAGTGCTAAATGTTATAATATGTAATGGCTGGAATGTACTAACAATGCATTTTATTATTCAAATTAGAAAAGTTGAATTACATAGAGTCTAAATAAATTAGTGACTACAAACATTAGTTAATAGCAACTTCTTGAATTATGTTATTATACATTTTCATTGGGCATATAAATTGTTTAAGAAACACATTTGCGCGGACGCATATGCATATATGTACCATTATTCATAAGTTGCATTATGTATCATTATCAACATAAATTTAAATAAAAAATATTTCATACATTTATTTAATTTGATAAATAAGTTTTACTTTTTAGACTCAATTTAGAATTAATCGTAATTACAAAATATCAATTTCACAATACAAAACATTCAATATATGAATCTGTTAAAATATATTAACCATTAAAAAATTTTTAAATAATATTGTACACCAATATATCATTAAATTGTGTGCTCGTGTTTTGAAAAATACTAATATTGTTAAAAGGAGATGAAAAGATAACAGAATACTAATGAATTGAGTTATAGGATAATGTAAGAATAGTTATTGTTATCTTAAATAGAAGTAATGTAAGGAATTATTTGGATTAAAACAAATTAATATACTGTTTTAGCTGATAAAATTAACAGGTATGATATGGTTTAGAAATATTAATTTTAAGGTAGCTACCAAGATATTGTACTTGAACGACAATAAAATAAAGTAATACGTCGAGAGGCGCAAATACTATTATTATAATGAGATGTCAGTAATAATGTATATGGAGATCTTAAATTATTATTGATAAATAAAATTGCAAAGTATATATTACCTATACTATATGTATATTATTCAATATTAAAATATATATTAATAATATTGAAATATGATATTTGCTTCATAAGTACATAGAATAGCTTCACCAACTGAATTATTTGGATAAAACATTTTATTGCTCCAGAATATAAAGCATATAACACAATATTAAACATTTCTTACGAGAAAAACAATTTTACACAGTTTGAAAATAATTACAATTTTGTCTACATCTGCGTTATTCAACTATTATCGATTATTGCAAGACGATATATAATATGTCATCACAGGTATTTCATCAAGATTTCATCAAGAAAGTATTAATCACACATATATTACCTGAAAGGAATTTTATACTAATTTTCAAGAATATCATGTTTACATTACAAACAAAAGATTACATTTAAAAAAAAAATTGATTTTTCAAAGTAATATAATATCATGTTTCCAGATCTACATTGATTTTTTCTTATTTATACATTTATAGGACACTTACACTTATTGACAAAGTTTTATCGTTAAAAATTTTGGAATCCTATATATACCAGCAATTTTCAGAAGTAAATAAACAAACTATCTCTCTTTCTTGAATTATCTCTTTATACATATAATTGAACTTATGTAATATCAGATTACTTATGTAATTTTTCATCACAAGAATGTGACATCATCAAGAATTGTATCATTATCAACATATACGTTGTGATGCTACCCACCACCTAAAAACAAAAGAAAATATGTAAGCAACATATACTATTAATTAAGTAATTCACTACTTACTCCTGCGAAAAGCGTGGCATCTATAGTCAAACCTTTCCCCGAAAATATGTTTTTGCAATGCATCGTTTGTAAAGAAAATAGTTGCAACTGCAATGTTAAACCACAAAATAATTAAGAGTTGACAAATACTTGTATTAGGAAATTTAATAAAAAATCGCATTAGCATGTAATACATTTTTTAAAAAACATAAATAAAAATTGATTTTAACTACCTCGTCTTTGAGTTGCTTATCGACAATGTTATTAAGTAGGTCGTGAATGATGGTACGAATCTGTTGAGCTTGATTCTTTTCGGTCTCGCAAGCGGACACAAGTATCATTAATAATATAGCATGATGTATTATAGCGAAAGCTATCACATCAAAAAAATGTTTATCAAAATTAATGTGTAAAGACCCATTTTGCCAGCTCACTGCATAGAAATACAGTTCGAAAGTGATATTAGAAAATATTATGACTGTAGTAGCAAGAAGTTGCAGACTGAAGATTATGTTTAGCATTTTTACTGCGTTGCTAACCATCAGATGCTGCTTTTTTAGGATTTTAAGTTCTGTTAGCAACAATTGATTTCTTTGCGTGTGGCAGATCAACGTGGAAACGCATGGTTTTGTATTGTTTACCACGAGCCTTTGCATGTGCATCAGATTTTCATTAATATTCTTGAAACATGCATTTAATGTATGTAAACAATTCACGTATAACATATTCAAATGAAATACCACCAGAGCGCCATACATTATGAATGCCCTGATCATGTGACTCATATAAGAACTTGACCATACTCGAGAAAAGTATAGGCAAAGTTCCATTATTATTGCAATGGTACCCAAAATATCTTTCAAATGGATCAATCTGGATAATTTTTTATATGATTTTGAAGGTAATTTCGAAGTAATCTCCAATATAGTCTGTAACAAGCGCATTCGTGGACCGCTTAAGATATGCGTGAAGATTATTATAAAACCGCTGTTTATATTGAAACAGAAAGTTTCAAGATCTCTGGCTAGATTTTCGAACTTGGTTTTAGAAGTGATATCGTGAATGACTACTACGTCAATAATGCACCAAATACAAACAGCCAAAGTTGATAAAATGTAGCGCAGTTTTGAAGCCTCGAAAGTTGAAGCATTGATCTTGTACGGAAACATTCCGAGAATACGACAAAAGGTGAAACAGGGGTACATTAAAGATTGGAAGTCCGTGGCGTGAAACAACCACCATTTTTTCGGCCACCATCTTTTCGGCATCTTGCTTTTCAAGTATCGTTGTATTTTCAAATTCAACATGATTAGCAAAAGTTCATGAGAGAATAACTATATCATAATTAGTCTATACATTACATCGATCAATACACTTTAACATTAACATAGGTGCACTGTTTGTTTCCTAAATATAATCTGCAAGTTTGTCTTTTCATCACAAATATATAAACCGATATGAGTAAGTTCCTTTGTCCTAGTACACTCAATGAGTATAAATTTAAAACTGCGAGCAAATGTTGTAAAGAAGAAACAAAGCCATTTGTTAATCAAGAAGTAACTATGGTGTTCTTTGATCGACAGGTATTATTCTTAAATGCATTGGAATGAATTGCATAAATGAAGGTCATATAATTTTTAACATATGACAAATTATGTGTGCACATATGAACTAGGAATCATAGACTATGCAGAGCTAGCTAAGCCGTTACGCAACGGGGAAAGTTGACTTACTTTCTTTAATTGATCCATATGATATATCTTTTTTTAATTAGAATACTTTTACATAATTATTTGCCATTTTCCCTCGCAAAAAGCAAACATGGATATGAATTGAAATAATATTATTACGTACATGATGATGCTATCTATTATCTAAAAGTAAAAGCAAGGTTAAACAAAATAAATAATATTATTTTATCGATTATTAATATTATTTACAAATTATAATTAGTAACTAACAAAAACGTATTACTTACCGCAGTAAAAAGTTGATGATATCCTTAGTATGGATCAATCTAGATAACTTCCCATATGATTCCAAGCATAGTCTTGAAGAGATCTTCAATATAGACTCAATCAAACGTAATCGTGGATCGGTTAGAATAAATGTGATGATTATTATAAAACCGCCAAACACAAATAGGCAATCATCCGCAAGTGTTTCGGGTAAAATAAGCATATCAAGTTTTTCAAATAAGGACGAACCGACTAGTATTATCAATATGTAAATACCACAAATATAGATAACGACAATCGCCAGTACGGTTTTGAAACTTCGAAAGTTGAAGCGTTAATCTTGAATGGAAATATTCCAAGAATACGACATAAAATGAAGCAAGGAAACTTCAAGGATTGAAGGTCCTTGGCATGAAACAATCGCCATTCTTCTTTTTTTTTTGTTTCCCTCTGAGTTCTTGCAAATTCGATGGCAGATTGAACATGATCAGTAATTTGTCACGAGAAGAACAATAAAAATCATAAACAGCAATTTATTAATTATTAATTACATTATTTATGCACTTTTCAAATATATGAATGTGATCGAGAGAGCGTTTTCTTTCTAAGTGTAACTTTTTCACTTTTCTTTCCACATACGTAAACCGAATTCTTGTTATCGATGTATACTCGACAAAGTTAACTTTGAAACTGCGAATATAGTTATTATTTCGTATAATAACATAAAACTAAATGGATCCTCTTAGTCATAGTATAACTGTGGTGTTCCTCGATCGATAATTATTATTTTTGTAAGAATGTGTTATAGCATACTCATCAAATAATTTATTCACACATGAAACGACGGTATTTTGCGCAATGGAATGCACTTGAGAAGCACTTAAGAAGATATTCAATAATTACCTATTTTTTTATTTACAAAGCCTACATTTATATAGACTTATTTATAAGTAATGCGAAATTCTTATTATTCAAGGTTTTGTTTCAATATGTTTATAGGTACATATTCAAGGTACATAGATAGGTATACGAGGTAGATATACAAGCGATTCTATATAAATTTAAAATAGTCATCTTTCTTTCCTTAATTAATTATATTTTCATTTCACATATTTCGTTTTATATTTTTACAACTAAATTGTTTCTGTATCATTGATTATAATTTTTCCGTCGCAAGAATGTGTTGTAATCAAAAATTGTATTAAAATTAGCATGTATGTCGTAATACTACCCACCATCTGAAAATAATAAAAAATACTAATTTCCTATTACTATTTGTTTTATTAATTAATTAAAATAAGTAATTGATTACTTACTGTTGTGAAAAGCGTCGCGTCCACAGTGAGACCTTTCGCCGAAAATGTATTTTCGCAATGCAGTATTTGCAAAGAGAACAACTGTAACTGCAACAATTAAATCGAAAAACGATTAAATGCAGAAACGAAAAAAAGGTATTGACAGACACAATTATATTTCAATATAGTCTGAATGTTTAAAGAAATCGCCTCAGCAAAAACATACTTTCAAAAAGATTACCTCTCTTTTGATTTGCACATTTCTTGTGCTATTAAGTATGTCGTAAATGGTAGTTTTAATTTTTTTAGCTTGATTTTTGCCAGTCTCGCAAGCCCATACAATCAGCGTTATTTTTATAATATAATGTGCCATGGTTGATAAGAACGAATCAACAAGGTGTCTATCAATCGTAATTAGTACTTCATTTTGCCAACGTACGGCATGAAAATATATCTCCAAAGTAATTTCAACAAAAGTTCCAATTACAGTAACAAGAAGTTGCACACTAAAAATTATGTTCATCCTTTGCACTGTTCTGCTAATCATCAAATGTTGTTTCATCAAAGTTCTAAGTTCTATCAGACAAAATTGACTCTCCTGCATATAGCAAATTAAGCTGGGAATAAATGGCTTTGTATCCTTTATCAGTTTTTGCATGTGTATTAAGTCGTCGTTAATTTTTTTAAAACAGGCCTTTAATATGCAAACACAATTTATATATAACATATCCATTTGAAGCACCAACAGCCCCACGTACATTCCCATTACCAGGGTTAGGACATTTAAATAATTCAATTCAAAGTCAATATATTTTATTTGCACTTTGCAAATATATATGTATCCTTGAACGATTAATAAAATGTTATTCAAGATGTCTTTGATATGGATAAATCTGGATAATTTCTGATATGATTTCGAGGGTAATTTTGATGAGATTTCCAAAATGGTCTGCAGTAGTCGCATTCGTGGAACACTCAGGATGTACGTGACGATTGGTGTTAAACTGTATAACGTAAAGTAACAGAGAGCCTCTAGACTCCTTGTTATCGTTCCATAAGCAATTATTCCAGAAATAATACCATCAATGATTAATGCATAGAAAACACAGTAAACACAAATAATTATAGTTGATATAATATAAAGTGGTTTTGAAATCTTGAATGTCGACGCGTTGATCTTGTATGGAAATATTCCGAGAAGGCGACAAAAAGTGAAGCACGGATACATTAAGGATTGAAAATCTGTGGCATGGAACAGCCACCTTTTCCACACTTTATCTTTGACGTGTCTTAAGATTTTTGAACTGAACATAATTAGCAAAAATTAGTAACAGAGTAATAGTCTATATTATAATTTGGATATTATATTATATTATAATTTGGATTTAAATAATATTAATTAGAACACTATATCAGAATATCAATATTTCTTTCTTTCTAAATATAATTTATAAGTTGGTCTCTTTGTAGCAAATGCATTAACTGTCACGTATAGACTCTTTGTTCTACATACGCTTGACGGGTTTCAATTTAAAACTGCTAGAAGATGCAAAGAGGCAAAGTTGAAGAAGCGTATGTTAGTCGTGAAGTAACCATGGTACTCTTCGATCGGCATTTATCATTGTTGAGATATATTATATAACAAAATTAAGGTGGTTGTTCAGTTAAATGAAACACTGGATAATGAAATGGGACTTTGGGAGGTTGTTATGTAATGTAAAATGTACCTTCTGTCAAAATTTCAGCTTGTGTTACCGATTAAATTACATAAAAG
>VBVQ01004877.1:0-13386 GCA_011636635.1 Tetramorium simillimum | reverse complement strand
TATATATGATTTTCCAGAATTATAGCAATATTAAAATTCCATATTATAATATATATTACAATAAGATAAAGCAATTAAATTATATTTAAATTAAATTATATTTAAATTAAATTATTATATCATTTAAAACATTAAATATATAAAATTAAACTTTTCCCTATCACAACGCAAAAACTCGTTATAATTAAAAACAGACAGAGTTCTAAAGTTCCTCTTGTAAAAATAACTATAATAACTATATGTAAATATAACTACATTATTGAGAACATCGATTATCAATCAATTATTAATATCCATCACATATTCATAATGTACATTTCAGAAAGGAGATTTAAAAAAAGGGAAATTTTAAAAAGGAAAAACGCAATAAGTTCCATAAACTTGAAAATTTGCAATTAATTACAATTATGTATGTTAATTTATGGACTTTTCATCATTCTTTTTGTAAAATAACTGCAGGAAGCAAGAATTGAAAATTAATTTGAAGAAAAATTCGATATTAATCATATATTGCTAATAGTGACGAATTGATATCCACTATCCAGAAAAATGATGATTGAAGAACTTATTCTGCGCATGACTTTGCGTCGATGCTAAGCAGCAAGAAATTCAGCGCAATTTCGCTCTAACGAAGATAAACCTATGTCGTAAATCACTGTTGTGCTTGTTGTAATACTGCAGATCTTGTAAGTGAGATAACGAACCTATGGATTAATAAACACGATGCAGATGGAATCAATGAATAACTAACTGTCGAGAACTTTGCAGTTGGAAACCGTCTGATTTCGTTGACGCGAATCTAGACGATCGCGCACACGACAATTACATTTGTCACATTTTGACAAAGTATTTTCGGTCATACAAGCAATTTCGAAAATAGCGTAAGTTTAGTTTTCAGATTCTATGAATTTTAAACGATACACAGTGCACTGAGAATTCAGAAAGATTTTCAGATATTTTTACATTTCTTTTATATTTTAAATTTGTTTATTTCACACACTTTCTGTATAGATAAACAATTTGCATTACGGACCTACTTTACCGCGTCTGACAGTATACCTACATCGCGCACAGAAGCGACGTCGCTTCGATTCAAGTCCTGAACGCGTCACGTTTCGTTACATAACATCAAAAGTCGAATTGTCTGGCGCAATGTCAATTCCCATGCAAATATATCTGTCTCGCTCTATCAAAAATCGATTATCAATATACACTGCGCCGGGCGTACGATTTCGTGCGGGAAGCCAAATAGTCATGCCACTCGTTCCGCATCGGGTTAACAGAGCCGAAAACGGATTCGAATGATAGAACCCGAGTCATCGTGTGATGTAATTAATATCGATTAACGCTTCGCTGGTGGGCTCGAATGTAACGTGGGCCTACACCGCAGTCGAGCCGCAGCTGCGGAGGGAACCCACCTGGATCCCATCCACCCGTATCCCATGATACCAACTATCGTAAAAGGGGAAAAAGAAAAACGTAAATGCAACTTTTCACACGCGCGTGAACGATGTATGTCCAAGATCGCAACTTTTGAGATAGATTAAGAATCAATAACTATTTTATTACTCGCATATTATAATATCCATACGTCAGACACGTGTTGGAAACTTTCTCTTTCCTAATCGCCTCGTATCTCTTATAAATTCAAGATAAATATATGTTATATGATTACTTTTATCACCTTTTTTGTATTGCCTGAAAATCTTATCGATATCGGTAGAGCGCTTAGCAAGAATTATAAAAGTAAGCTTGTTAGTAAAAGTAAGTAGGAGATATTTTTAGATAAATTTCTCTTTTGCTAAAATCAATACTAATCTCTTCTTACTGAACTTACTCTACTCATTCATAACTAAAATATTTTTTGCTACTTTACTATTTGTTAATTATGCGAAGAATTTGTCTTCTAAACTTCAAAGAATTTCTTGCAATGATATATTTGTAATTGTTACTATTTTATTAAAATATTGTTAGAGTAATATTTATTTGGGTAATTTAATATTGATGTAGTAAAAATGGACTTTGCAATGAGTGCGACCAAAGTTTCTTTTAACTTATGATTTCGTCTGTTGATTTACATTTCAAATGATTTCATTTATTATATATATATATGTATATTCATAATGCTGTCATTATGCAATTCGTCTCGTCATTATGATAAATGATATGATTGGCTGCGATATGATTGTGTTAATATTGACTATAAATAATATATTTAGTATTGATTTTAACGATTTGCCTAACTAATTAATCTAAATAATTTCGAAAATGATTTTAATTTATAAAGTCATGTATTATATCGTATATGAGCTTTAACATATTTTAGAAAAAAATTAAGAAATATTAAAAAGATAAAAATCGTCGAAAAATTTCGATTATTTTCATTGCTATTCATGTTTCGTTTTAAAAGTTCAATAATTACACAGAGACTTTATAATTGAATATATAAACAATAGGAATAATAATGTAATAGTTATATTGAATTTATTTTGAAAGATACGAGAAAAGAGGTGAGAGTATAAGAGAAATAATTTTTCTGATTATACACACACATATTTGCAAATCAGCGAAAACTCCCAATGAGAGTGAACTAGTTTTCACGAGTGTCTGAATTTTATCAGAAACGGACGCGGATTTAATGACGACATGAAAAGTTTACATAACTATAATCCTGTCACGTGCTTCATATGGAGCAGAGAGAGAGAGAGAGAGAGAGAGAGAGAGAGAGGAGCGGGAAATAAGAGAGTAAGAAACAACTGGAAAAAATACAACCATGCAGGATATCCTGAACAAACGTAAAAGAAGGAAATACTAAAGTAGAAAACTGTTTTATGTACTAACGAAAAACGTAAATAAAAAGCCAAAAGATAGAAAAAAAGATTTACGAGTTTAATATAAACTCTAGAGAACTCTAGGTAAGGTAAAGATACATTTTATGCAAAAGTTTTACGTAACACGTATAAAAAATAAGATTTTAATATAAAAAGATGAAAGAAATGGAACAGCCAGTTATTAAATGCGAAAATATTACTAATTCTGACAATATGTAACATAAAACTCAAAAACATAATAATTATTACGTTTTACGGTTAAATTAAAAGAATAGGCAAGTAACTATTTCGTAAAGAAGCAAAATTTAAGTCGATTATCTGTCACGTACTGAAACATTTGTAATTTTCTACTTCCAATTAAAAGCTGTCGCAGAGTATCTTTAAATTGCTTCTGCGTCGATATGATGCAACCTTGCATCCGTCGCGACGGATCTGTCTATCCATAACTCGCTTGCCAAAAAATTGGAACGCGCATCCAATGTTCTTTCCGAGTGGCCTTTTAATTTTCTGCACCAGCGATTGTCAATCGCACGAGAGAAAAGTAGAGGGTTCGCGTTATGTCGTGCGTGAATTTGTACTGCACAGGTGCGATGCATCGTTATGTGCGTACGGCTTTTCTTTGACACGCTCTTATTTGACATCAATTTGTTCGTGTGCAGAAAAAAGCAATTATATATAGAAATATGTATGAAGTGGCATTTAGCGAGTAAAATGTGTGTATATCGCGCTGCATCTATCGTGTATGAAATATAAGCGACGTAATTGTTCACAGCTTTGTAACATTGCCGTTCGTGTTGCGGTATCGATTGCGTCGGTATTCTTTAGCGCGGCAAATAATTCATAACAATTGGATAAATATAAAAGGTAGCTTCAACTGAAGTATTGTTATTAATAAATGAACCAAATAGAAATGACAAGATGCTACCTTCTCTCGATTCATTGCTAAAAGAAATCTTGTTTCTCCATGCAAGATATTTTATAAGATATTGTTTAATTAACAGAAGTTGTGCTGAAGATTTTACAATTTTTTAACTCGCGAAAAAACCGTTGTCTGTATCGTGTTTATTTATCTAGACACGCAAACACGGATTTTCTCAAACCAACGTTTCGAATCGCATTGATTTCAACAAATACTTCTTTTGAATAAATGCAACATCGCGAAGAATAAGGAACTAGACATAAATACACTTAAAATATAGAAAACACATTCTACGTAAAGAAACGAAGCAGCTCTTAAACTTAAAATTTCTCTTCCTTTCTACTATAGTTTGTTATCGCAATTGACAAACGCAGGCGTAGATAAAGCCAAAGAAATTGTCTTATATAAATATAGGCACTGTCGAGGATAATAGAACAAAAACATCGACCCGCGACATCTCCATCGTTATGCCGCACAGGCGGAATTTGTCGTATATCTTTTTATATCGTAGAAAAGTAAAAAGAGAGAGAGAGAGAGTCACAGCAAAAAGTCATGCGCGCGATCACATACGAGCGCAAACGAAAACCTTCATTCCCGAGAGATTCGTTCTCGTGTGTACTTTTCATAGTAGAAACAATGAAAGAAGCAAGAAATGCATACTACGCTGAGGAACTGTTACTGCTAAGTGCACGAAACGATTTAAAAGAGATACGGTTTTGCGAGCGTCCACCGAAGCGTTGAATTTAAAGCACTCCGATAAAAATCAATCTATTAAGAACAAATAATAAAATTTAAGAGAATTTAATGTATTATACATATTATTTAAATCTGTTATTCAAATCTTCTTATATATATAATTATTTTAAAAAAATTCCATTTGGAAATCAAGCTGATATTTTACATTTCAGATTGCATTTATATAATTTGATATAAATGTAAAATTTAAAATAAAATTTTCAAATAAAAGGTTTTAAAGAATGAAAAGATTGCATGTCTGTACCAAAGAACATGGCCGAGTTAATTAAAGGTAAAAAAAATTTAACGTCAAAATGCTCTTTTCATATTTTTAGGAGAGAGCGAGAAAAACAGATTTAAATAATATAAAATTATATGCAAAATACTTTTTAAATTTTAATATCTTTTACCTCAAATTTCCTTTTACTTTATTGAAATATGTATTAATATGATATTTCCTTGCACAACATATTTTTTGATGAATGCAGCATTTTGTGCCTTTTTTTATTTATTTTTTTTCATAAAAAGTAATTTTGTAAAATTATATTTTACCTGCGTTGTAATAAAAAACATAATAAAGACTAAGATTAGCATTAAGGGAGTGCCGCTCGTAAAATCCCATACAATCGTCATATTCTGATAGTTATTATGTGACTATAATTAATTGACAAGCGGTACTTATTAAAATTACTTTTAAAATTACGCATAATTTCTTTTTTTCTCAAAACGTAAAAAAATTTGTCATGAAATATCGTTAATAAGTTTATATATACTTTTAATGATATAAAGTAGATTTAGCACTTTAAATAACTGTTAGATTTAATATGCGATGACAATCACAGTCATCAAAGTTAATTAATTTAACATATAAGAAACAGAATATTTGATATAAATTTATATCATAAAGTATTAAATATTTCGATATTTTTGATTGGCATAAACTTGGCTGATAACGTACAACGTGTTATTGTTTATGCAAAGTTACTGGACGTACATGCATTGTCATTTGCACGGCGATACTCGGACAAGTAGTGCGTTATCATGTACATGTGTCTCGCGTTATCTTTCGAGAAAATATAATTACCTCTTATGAATACTTAACATGTATCAGCATGTTTAATTTTTGATTAATACCTTGATATTAATGTCTTTTTTACGCATATCGAGACGACAATAATTCTTTGAAGAGAATTGTTTTACTTCGGTAATTTATAAAGTAAAAATTCTGTTAAATTTTCTCATGGTGTTTATATTCTTTCTGTAATTATACAAAGTTTAAATAATTAAATAAAATTAATTAATTTGAACAGATAAAACAATATAAAACATGATATGAAAGAACAGTTAATTTTTGTTACTATGTAATAAATATACGAAGTTAATTAATTTCAATCGATGTTTTTGCTCATTTCGTTTTTAGTTAATTTGATTAATTGCCTTCTTGCGTTCGTGTTTCGCGCATCAAAGAAAAGAAAGTAATAAAACTTTTACGCTTATTTGCCGGCGATGATTAACTAGCAATAGAAAGAGTTTGTATCCTTCCATTCGATTTCTGGCTAAATAATGCCAGATCCTAGCCAGGAGCGATGAAAACTAGGTCCAATATCTGACCAGAAGATGGAAGAAAGTTACGAAGGTAGATCAATAATGGCAAAAATGAAGAAAAGATATCGAATGATATATAAAGTTGGTGCAAGTTGATTTTTTTTTGCAAATATGTGCGATTGTATACATAGTATGATATCGTGTTTTCCTATATTTCCTAAATTTTGCGCATTTATGACATCTCGATCGACATCCCGTGGATAAAGTGATCCTCCCACTTACATCAGCCAGCATATAAAATCCGTCGTAAATACCATGTTCATACCCACGGTTACAATTAGTCAATAGATTAGTAAAGATACACAGGCGAGTAGAAATGTGTAAATAGAGAGAAACACACAAATAAATTGACTCATTTACAATCATATTTCAATTATCACAATTTTTTTTACAAATAACAAAAATTTATTAATTAAAACTGTCAAGATTTGAAATTAGTTTGATCAACGATCAAATATTAACTTCTCATTCGCGAAGATTGACGTTCGCAATTTGAGATTGCAAAATCGCGAGAGTAGAGAAACAAAATTATTATGAAATTCGAGATTTGAAATTAATGCTGGTCGTTATTAATTAAAATTCACGTAAATTAAAAACTTTTATCTCGCGTTGGAATATCTCGTATTCGCGAATTTCGCATCGCGTCAAATATTCGCCTAATGAATTTCTCAAATATTACTCTCCACAATAAATATTTATTAAAAACAATTGCGAATATTGCGTTCTTTTTGCTTTCTTGGATACCATTGTCGCCTGACAATGAGTCGCTATCCCTCGCATCAAAGGGATTTGTAAGTAAATGCGTAGTTCGAATCGACATAGAGTTGGAACAATCCTTATAGAGAACTGTCACAGTTATTTCTCATTGATTCCCACGGGACCTAGTTCAGTGCCCTGATGAAAATTAAGGATTCTCATTGAAGAAACGGAATTAAACCCGAGTTTTCTCGGCAATTTTCAGAAGCAACGATTTTAGACACTAAATCAATAATAATCATAGTACAATGTTTAAAGTCACAGTTTAATGTTCAATAAAAAAAGATCTTATTTAATAATAGAAAAACATATTTGTTCGCGCAGATTTTTATATTTCTTAAGGGACAATGACATGAAAATCAATTACTTAGTTATCATGGAAAAATATAGGAAAATTGCATAATATTGCATTATGTAAAAATTGGAAAAAGAATGATTGCCATTGATTCGCTGCTCGTAATTCGATCGAATCGTAATCGAAATAATCGATACGAGCAATGGGACCAATTCAAAAGATTCGGAATTCGTTCCCTTTTGGGATCTCTAGCATTAAACGGATCGCTTAACTTTTCTTCACGAATTGATCCTATGGAACACAGCAGAAACGGAACGTATGGAGCTTACTCCTTGAAACGTTCTTCTTTGTGTCGAACGTATTACTCGGCAAAAGAGCCTTGACCTGGTCAAATTGTTGGATAAATTATCCTTCATGGAGCAAAGCAATAACGCAGCAATTGCGGTTTTTTAAGAGATTCAAAAAGTCTATTTCACTGTAAAATAGGCATTAGATCTCATATGCGTGATTGCTCGGTTCATTCTATTGTATTATTGAAATTGTACTCATAGAGACAATCACGTGTATATTATACAAAAATTATTAAATATTCGTGACTTGTTAGACAAACCGGTCTATGTCCGGTCATTACTAGTATTCGCAAAGTATATTTTATTTCATCCTCAATTTATTCGATATTATATTCATTCGAACATATTCCGTGAATTCGTGTTAAATATTCACTAAAAGAATTTTTATATTACATTCCACGATAAATAACTGTTAGAAGCAATTGCAAACATTGTTGCGGCGTTGTTTCTTGGACGCGATTATTGACCCGCCTTGCTGTCCCTCGCGTCAAATAAACGTTAATAAATATACATTCGTGTCACAAAGGAGTCGTAACAACTTTCATCATGTAGAATTATTTCTTGGTTCAATACTCCATTGAAAATTAAAGATTTCCGTTGTAGTTCAGAATTAAATTTAGATTTTCTTAAATTAAATCTAGATTTTTGAAAACAGTAGTTTTATCAATGAGTGACAAAATTTGAATGACAAAATTTATAAAGTCACAAAATTACTGTTAATATTAATAATGTTCATAATAATTTATAATATATAAAATTAAGTATATTCTAAGAAAAGATTTTATACTTCTACATATACATATATATATTGTTGTAATAAAAATATTTTCTCAATAAAATATACAGAGAAAAAACATTTTTTTGTGTTCTATAATAAATATTGAAATTAAAGAAATTTAATCATTGGAATAATCCAACCAAATAAATATTTAAACTTTAACAAATATAATTGTTTGATTTCCAAAAAACGTATATGTTTAAATAATAAAATATTTTTTAAAAAACTAAAGTTAGTACTTCTTTACATGAATCTATGAGCTTAATGGTCATTTTAAATAATAAATTAATTGAAACAAGCAACGCTCTTATTTGAATCAGACGTATTTAAAGTATTTAATACTATTTCAAAATGTAACGAAACAATATCAAGTTTTTGTTCAATGAAATAATGTCTTTCCAGTGAAATAAAACTTATATTTAATATAAATTAAACAAACATATAAACCAAATGTAAAGAAATGTTTCTCTTTTTGTATTTTAATAATAGGAAAATGTTTAAATATTAAAAATTTTATATATAAATTACTTGCATTATCCAAAAATTTACATTATCAAAAAAAATGATTGTCACTGATGAAATGACCGGGAACAATGATCCTGAAAGATCCAAGATACGTTCTATTCTACAAAGGGTCTCTTAACTTTCACGTATTGATCTCATGGGGCTCCGATAGAGAATAGGGCACATTAAATTCACCGTCCCTGTGAAATTCGTTCCTCTCTGTGTCGCGATACTGGCATGCTAGCCAACGAAGAGACTTTAATCTTATCAAATCAGTTAGGTCAATTATCCTCTATGGAACATAGCGATAACGTAGCTGTTTCTCGTGATTTTTTAAAACTTACAAAGTCTATTTCGCTGTAAAATTAAAACAGTTAGATTTGATATGTGCGTTTGATGTAATTTCGAAATCACGCGTGTAACACAAATAAAAGCACAAAGAATGCTGAATGACCGTCGAATCATTGATTATAATGAAACAATAATTCTGAAAAATGATTCGCGTCGCACCACAAATTGTAGAAATTAGGTATATAGATGCAATTATAAATATCATAAATCGATTAATTTGATTACCGCATTCAGTAACGCGAGTTTTAAATTACAATTTATTTAATTTCATCATTGATTCATAAAGTTTTGCCTATTATGCCTATTTTTACGCTTTTAATATTTTTTAATCTTACAAAATGCGCCAATATAGTAGAAGTACTCCTTTTTCTAATTAAGTTTATTAACCTTTTTAATCGTGGATTCTCGCGTAATACAAAACATAAATTTTCGCAAATAGATATTTAAAAATAATAGTGTAATGGTCGATATATAATCACAATTTGTATAAAAAATTTTGCATTATTGCACGCGTCTCGAAAATTTTGTAATAATTGCTTAGATATTTTATAAGCAATTTTTTGCAAATTTTCTAATTTATTATATTTTGTAATATTGTATTGTATTATACAATTATTATTAAATAAAAAATAAAAAATAATTAAAAAATAAAATATCTATATAAAAAAGAAGACTACTCAATTAAAACCGACGAAAACGTTGCAGGGCCCTCACAGGTTGACCCATTTTTACCGGATTAAATTATAGTTACAACCTAAAATTCAAAGTACATTTTTAAATTTAATCAGAAAAATGCAAAACTAAATTTAATCAAAATGCAATTTAATCGGTAACACAACGATATTCGGTAAAACTGGAGCAGCTTGTAAAAAGATAAGATTATTCTTGCATCTTTTTAGCAATTATCATCAAAATAAAATTACACTGCATGTGTAAAACTTTTTTCTTACATAGTAATGAGATTTCTTACATAGAAATCTCAGCAATTGATTGACCTCATTAAATACTTCAATCAATCATTACAACAATAAGATAATCGTGCCTTCGTTCAATTACGCAATTCGTGCACTTAGCGCGATGCACAATTGTGTTTCTTGATCCACGTAGAGAAAATTCGCAACAGAAGCAGCAAAAGAGACAAGAAATGCATACTACGCTGAAGAAAGTTACTAGTAAGTGCACGATACGATTTAAAAGAAGTGACATGGTTTCGCGGTGAGTACCCATGGCAGCGGGTTGAATTTAAAGCACCACGGGATAGATCTCTCCGCGTGGGAAAAATGAGGCTGCGAAAGCCGATTATTTCTGAAAGCACCGTAAAAGAAAGTTTCCGAGATAACAAAATCTTTTTCGTAGATTACAATCGGGTTGGCAGTTAGATGAGAAAATAAAATAATGATATAGATAGTTGCATAAAGGTTGAAGATTTAATGCTGCCATCAAATAGAAGTGTTAAATGTTATTATTGGATTGTAAAATGTAAATGTTATTTCAAATTTTTAGATACATAAGACATTCAATTTTTACCATTTGACCTTTTAGTCATAGATTTCGGAGATAAATCAGAGATGAAAGTTCTGGTATGGAAAATGTCGAGACTATAATAGCTTTTAAACCGGAAGCGTTCAATGCTTGTGAATCACAGAATTCTGACAGTTCAGATAAATGGCAATTGTTTATACTACTATAAGGATGGAATACGGAGATTTAAGTGTTTAAGATTATATATACTACATAATATATTGTAACTTATACTAGAATTTCAAAAATTCAAGGGGGGAAATAGGAATCCAAATCATCCCCAAGAATTCTCTTGATTCATTAATTTAAAAAGTTCTAGGAAAACAAGAATAAACTTCGAAGTTAAGATACGAGTCCAGAAAAACGAGATGTTTCTACAAAATGAGATTACATGAGTTTAAAAATGTATAAATTTTACTCACAGAAATATTCACGAGTGTATGTACATACATATGCAGATTCAATATTCAAATGTCTGTAATCACTTTTATAAAAATGGGTGTTTTAAACAAGGTAATAAAAAAGAAGACAAATTATTTGAACACATCTTTTAAAAATAATTCATTTTTTTCAGAGACAAGCATAATTAATTGAAATATATGAAAATTCATATATTTTAGAAGTTAATGTACTATCAATAACATTATATGTATATAAAATATATTAAATAAAGCTATATGTATGTTTATTTTACGACAATTTAAAAAATAACAAAATTTGTTTACGACAATTTAAAAATTTATTTTTATCATGTAAGAAATAAAAGTAGGAACTATGAGAACACAATATCAGCTGCATACGACGAATCTGAGAAATGTATACGTTTGCTGCTCTTAGCTTAACCCTTCGTGTACTATATATTACCACACATTTGCTTGTACAGCGTACGACTAAAGTAAATTGCGTTTATAAACTTCATGCTTTGAACCACTAACTTCGCTGACGCTATCATATATCGCAGGTAATTTATGAATGTAATATTAGAAAGCAGGAATAAAATTTTATTCGGTTCAAACAGATGTACTTTGTCATTTTGTAATTTTCTGTTTCCTGTGTTATTTTAATATAAATCTCCCATTTTAATTATTTAGGACTTCCTCATATAATAAATCGATAAACACCGAAATAATTAAATTAAATTCGTATAAAGAAATTTCGTATATTTTAAGACTTTAGTATAAGACAAATATTAATAAGAATTTAAGTTACTATAAATAAAGAAAGAGCCTATTGAATATTATTAATTATTATATTATATAATAATTATTAATAATTATTATTATATTGCAGTTAGGTATATGCATACATGTATAAATTATTACAGAAGATCTATTCTTCGATTTAAATGCATTCTAAAAATTAAGTTAACTTAATTTCTGCTACCAAAATTAATTAAAAAGGTTAACATAACAATACAGATTGAAAAGCAAAATAAATTCATGAAATATTTGTTGCACTGGATTTTAAGTGAATTTCTATTTCTATAAGAATAGCTGGACACAGCTTCAAGTTGTCTATTTCGAAGAGGAAATGTACATCAATATTTCAGTGAAATGGGTCACTATGAAACGACAAGTCCTTTTTTCCATGGAACAAGTAAAAAAAAGCAGATAAATCACGTTTGCATATAGTACCGCAATTCACAATGATAGAAAATTGAAAATTGCAGAAAGTCGAATGTGCTATAAAAAAAAGAACTTTTCTGCTGTCGCGCAAAATCACCATTTCTGTTATTCGTACTGTGATTCAAAATGCACAATTTATTCAAATATGCGGTTTGAGCCGATAAAACAATCGCAGCAGTAAAAGCATTTGGATGTGATGACATTCATGCTGTCGCAAATTATTCGTAGAAATTTAAATCAGCGATTATCGTTGAAAAGAAGCACTTTGCAAATTAATCTTAGAAAAAGCTTAACGCTTTCTGTTCTTAACATGTCATATTTGATTAATATAATTTCTTGTAATTCTCCCTAAGACATTATTATTGCAGAAAAATTACACCTACAAATACATCTACGTTTGAAATTAAGATAGAAATAACATTTTAAAGAGAATTAAAAGATAGAGAAGTTTGCTCTTAGAAAGAGATCGCTCAGTATCGTGGGAATTGAATTTATTCGCTCTTGTTCGTATATTCTAGTCAACGAAAAACAGCAAGCAATCTCGCACGAAGCCATAGTGCAAGACCTGCATTTCTGAAGTGTTCACACATAAAGCTCCACAGAGAACCTCTAGAAAATTTACCTCGCATTCACCTCGAGGAACATCTTTAACATCTTGTTCTTAAAGCGTAGCTTTTGATTAATTTCGAGGAAAGTTGAAAGTTTGTATGTCAAACGCAATAACGTTTATTTAATTTTATAATAACGGCAAAATCATTTCGCGTACGTTGTCGAACACACGCAGATGTTATAAATTTAATACGTAAAATTTTTTCCATAAAAAAATATATAACATTAACCCACTTAAGATATTCGTTTCACAAAATAGATCTGAAGAAATAAATAAATTCGGTATGCGATCTTTTCTATATTAAATTTAATTTTTTTTCATATTCTACCACACGTTTAATCCTTTGTGAAGCGTACAGTAACGTTTTTGATTAAATAATTTCAACAGTAAAATTTTTAATAAATATTTTCAAATAACTCGTACACATATCAATGATTACATAGTATGCTATTTTCTATTACCAATATTGCATACAAATTTATTTTTACTAAAATTGGATACTTATA
>VBVQ01004876.1:0-13429 GCA_011636635.1 Tetramorium simillimum | reverse complement strand
GGGTGCACCAGGGGGTGCATTCTATGGGGAGCAGCGAACAGTGTCCCGCTGCGTTCGATTACAACGTCGGGCGTAATAACCGAATTGCCCACGGCCCGTTAAAGCGTTTACACCGCTTGACGGATGATCGACCACGGTGACAACTCGTTTCGGGTAATATATGAATATGGACCGTGGAGCGCGTTAACAGACTCCCCGGATGAAAATGGCCGATGGCGTTCGTGCCTTATTTTACGATAAATATCGCACGCGGCCTTTCCTCGGGAAGAAAATGTGGGAACGATCTCGATCAGCTCTCCTTCGTTCGCTCGTGACGTTTTTGATGGTCGAAATCTTGCGAATGATTTAAATCACGCTTATTGCAAAATGAAGTTGACTCGAAAAACGCAGGATAGAACTCGCGGCAAATTTTAGAATCTACTCACTTTATTTGAATTATTGTGTAATATGAGATGTACATACATAGAAAGAGAGAGAGAGAGAGAGAGAGAATATAGATATATATAATAGACATTAAATTTTTAATATTTGTATACTAATAATCGACAAATTGCTTCAATAATGTGCTCTTAATCATCATAATACTACATAATTGTGCGCGCTGTCAAAAATATGACAATTTCATTATTCTAAAGAGAATCGAGGTTGAATATAAATCAAGCTACGTTGCGGGGATGTTGTGATACGATTAAAATACTGAAATCGTTACGAGCCTCTCGGTTCCGTCATTTAAGTCACCCCAATTTTGATAACGACGGCCGCATATCGGATTATAACAATCACTCGTAATGACCATGATGCTCACCCGTTAAACTGTTTATACCCGTTTACACCGGTATCGGGTGATCGATCAACGCGCGGCGGGTCGTCGCGTTTGTAACGAGAACGTAATTCCCATTCTCTCGCTTGCATTCAATAAAGATCACGCTAACGCGCGGTGACGAAAATGACACGTACGTAGAACAGAATCGCTCGAAATTGTTTTCGGATTTTAGCCGATCGTAATGTCGATTCTTTCGTCGCCGGCGGATTCAGCTGACTGACGGACAACTTGACTTATTTATCAATTCTCTGACGATACTCTTCATTTTACGAGAATAACGTTTCCCCGATTCAGTTTCGTATACCTCGAAGTATATTTTATGCTGTTGAACAATTAATAGCCGACTCGTTGTTGATTTCGCAAAGTCAATTGAGTTTAACCTCCAACTAGTTTCAGTCCTTGAGTTTTCTCTAGTTTTACAAAAAGACGAGGAGTCAATTAAGATTTAAGTTTCCCGACATCGGCAAAACTGGTCCGCGTGGTCGACCAGTTTCTCCCTTTCTCGTTTCCCTCCTCCGCTTTCTCTCTTTCTCTCTCTCTCTCTCTCTCTCTCTGTACACACGGAACGGAGCGGCCGGCGTGCTGCGTGATAACCGAATCGCACATGGATCATTAAAGCGATTAGGCCGGCTGTTGTGGAGGCGGCGATTGCCATTTGTCGTTGCCGCGTGCAGGGAATCCACGCGTTTTCGCGCGGCAGTGACTCCAAGATGGATTCTCGCGCCAGTTAGAGCCGGGGCCCGAGCCGTGCCGCACGCGCGTATCGGATTAATTACCGTCATTCGATCAAGAATGACATCGCGGCGCATTGGTAATGCGGCATTACAAATGACACGCACGGCCGCGATATATAACGGGCTATAAATTACACGCCGCGGCGCGTATACGAGGCGTGCCGGCAGAAATGCGCGCGCGCGCGCGCTCGCCCGCCGATGTAACTCATGTTTTTATTGTTGTTAGTGTTACGACGGGATTTTAATGAGTTATCGTTCGGCGGTGAAGAGCCGCGAAATTGGAGCCGCCGCTTATTTAGTACGAAACATACTCCGCGACGACCTCGCGGATAATTCAATTTATCGATACTGGGCGAGTCGTTTGAAACGCGCGCGTGCCCTATCTCGTATTCTGCATGTATGACTATTGTTAGCTGTCTAAAGCACCTTTAACGTAAAGTTATAGCCGCGTTTATGTACGCGGTATATAGAGTGTTCTCTCCCCGGAAATTTACACGACTTGACAAGATGACGCAATATTGATACACGATAAAGAACAGCGAGAGAACATAACTCGCGGGTCAGCTTAGGTCGTATTTACTCGTCGCCGGTTGACGAGTGCGGAACAATTATGCATAAATCAACTTACTATAATAATGTCAAGGTTGCTGGTGAGGTGGTCCGGTAGAACGCGCTTGCTCACTTCCTCTTCCGGCATGCCGTCGAACCTGTCGTGCTTCTTCCTCTCTTTGTACGTCTTTGCGCGTTTCTTGGCCTCCGCGAGCTCCGCTCTGAAAGAACGAAGAAAAAAAAGGTGGATACAGAGGGCCTTAATAATACGCTGGATTCCTTTATGCTGCGTCATACGATTCAGCACGAAAGGCGCGCGCGCAACTATTTCTCTCGATCGGAAGACGCGGACTTTCCGCGTTTGCTTTTTGTCAAGCCGGCGAACTCGCGCGCGCGTCTTGGACACTCCGCGTTTCGATTTGTGACACTGTAACACAATGTAACGTTTTGTATCGACCCGGGGACTCGTAAGCCGTCGTGAATACGCGCGAATAATATACGGATGAATAAGCTCGGGTCTCGCAAGATAAAATGACGACGGCAAAATGCAATTTATGGCCCTTACGTTTTTAAACGAGACACGCTCGGGTAATAAAACGTCACGGAAACAATTTTTTCACGTGCTGGATATAATTATTAATAAACGCGGGTATATTTTAATACAAGTTAAAGCATCGTAAACAAAAAAAATGTGCGAATTAACGTAGTTCTGCTGCGGAACGTAGACGACTGACCACGTTAATTAATGTATTTGCGCATGCCGTTCTTCCTTCCAAGTTTTATGCAACAGTAGCGCGCAGTTTCGTAAAAAACAAAATGCTGATAGGGGACGGGGCAGGATATTTATACGTCGGTATAATGGGCCTTTGTTTAACCACTGCGGGATATTCAATTAAATAGACATGCCGATGTGTACAACGTGTCAAGAGGGCATGAATAATTCTCTCTTAAGATCTTCAATTAACGTCTTAATGAGCGCGTTATCTCCTGACGTATCTCCGTAATAGCGGCGCGCGTCTGATCGTGTTACGTTCCTAATATGCGAAACTATTTTTAAGTTTTCGGCTGCCGGCTTCACAAAAATAAGCGCAACTGAAGATCCTATCGGATCAGCAACATGGTGCCCGGTCAGACGGACATTGTTAGCAGAGCGGATATTTTTAACCGTGGCTGCATGCAAATATATAACTAACTCTGGTTATATCGAGTCGCGGCTTCGTGGCTGGCCCGTGTTTCTTCCCGGCTTCGCTTCTCTTCGGACTCATTAACGTATTTATTAATTATAATAATAATTATCTCTACACCGTATAGGTTGTAATTTCGAATTCAATTTTATGAAGGTGTAAAATGTTGTTTAATATTAATTTTAGTTTAACCTTTCGGAGCGGCGGCGGTGTTGGTACAAAACCACGCGCGGGAGCACGATTTTACGATGCCCGTCCTTAAAGGGACGGTTGAGACGGTAAAAGAATTTTGACGTCGCGCCGTCAGTTTCACACGCCCGTATTTCGTACCCGAACGGTATTTCGCGGCGGGCTTTTATAAAGTTGAATTCATTTTTTTTCTTTCAACAGTGAGTCTTACGGCGAGCACGACAAGCCTCGTCCCGTACCTCGCGTATTAAAAATTTGGCACGAATTACGCAAGTACGTAACTGAATTATATATAACAAAGAGTCGCGCGCCCGCGGTACACAATGTTCGCAAAGTCGCAGGAAGAAGCCGCGACGTCGGGCTGCGTTTAGAATCACGAAGCCAGTATAATGCGGCAGCCGAGGCGCGCGCGTTTCGCTCTGTAATTGATTATATATGCTAGACTCTTACTCCTCGGGGGTGAGTATCATCTCCGACTTTTTTTTGCGGCCCCGCTTCTTCGGCTGATGCGCCAGCTGCGGATTGACGCTGCCGGCGCCGTTCATCACGAGATTCATCTGATGATGTTGTGGCCCGGGCAGCGCCCCGGGCGGCGTCGACGTGGGTGTACCCAGCCCAGGTTGGGCGCCGCCCGGACACGTCATGCTCTCGGGATTGCCGCCGCCGCCGCCGCCGCCGCCGCCGCCGCCTGGACTGCTCGCCGTCCTCATGCCGCTCATCGACATCTCCTCGTCGACAAACGAGTACGGGTCCACCGGCGTCTCGCATTTTATCGCGACCTGGAAAAGAGCAGACGTTGGTTGATACGTCGCGCTTATCATATTCGGCGCCGTCGTGTCCGACGGGGTAATGCGGGGATTTCGGAACTTTCGCATCGAATTGGCACCGGCGGAAGTGTTAGGATCAAGGCCGCGGGATGGGAAAGAGATTGGAGAAAGTGTTTGACGCTTTTGCTTCTTGCTCGAAATAAGATTTTGCAGATGCAGCATCTCGGTTCAAAATTAAAATTCGCGCAACGTACATGTAATATACGTAAATAAAAGACTACGCATCAAGGTTTCAAATATTTCACGATAAATTCCGACGCGGTGTGTCTTTATTACGCGATTTTAAGGGCAGACCGTATTGCCGTATTTACTGACCGAATTTCTCACCGAGTTTCCTTGAATAATACATACGGGGGCGATGGGAAGGAAAATGTTAGCGCGCCGGTCGCGGCGAATTATCCTTGTGATATCCGGAATCGCGATGACGGCTGATGTCCCAGCCTAATTTAATTCCACCTCGAAATTACACCGCGAAATTTTTCGTCGCGTCCGCAAGTTTCGCAGGCGGCCGGCTGCGGAAAAATGAAATTTTTCCTGAGCACGTACAATCCCGACGTAAAACATGTACCGACGATCACGGACACGTACAGTGGCGATCATAAAACGTATGTATCCCAGCCGGCGCTATATGTATGTATCTTTCTCTCTTTCTCTCTCTCTCTCTCTCGCGATGCCCTTGGGGAAATAGTAATAGCGCAATTGCCGCATGGACCGAAAATACGCGGCCACGTACAACGTATCAGCCATTCGCGGTTGTAAAATGTGCAGCTGTGTCTCTTTTTTTGCAAATTGCGCGTGTTACGGACTGACGCGATCACCGTTCTTCCCCCGTTGCACTTTTTTGTACCGTCTGCTTTTTGCATTAGCTAAAATCAACTGAGGTTTCAGTGATTTTCTGCCCCTTTTTGAATATGAAATTAGGAAAAAAAAATAAGAGGGAGATTCGTTGGGACTGTGGGAGTGCGTAAACTAATTGCTTTTGATGAATGACAAGCTGTATAAGAATGAAATATCGGACAGGATGTGGATGCGCATGACTCAGTAATGTTAAGGGAGTTAAATTATCTGGAAAAGCTCCTTATGTCGATAGAGTTTTGTCATGGCGAATATATTAACGAGATGGGATTAGATGATTAACGCGACAGGTATCCAAATGACGTTTTGTTCCCCGACTCTTCTCGACGTTCGCGCAAAAATCCGATATCGCGGACTAAAATAGGTGCCTGAAACGCTATCTCGCCCGATGAAATCAGAAATTATTCAAGAGGCCGTTATTGTATTCTGAAAGCTGTCAATAATGCGATAATTTACCAATATTCGCATATTCACCACTCTTAATTTTAGATGATCTCAATGTCGTTCGTTCATTTCAGCGAATACGGATGCAGAGAATATCTCGCGAAAGCGCAACATCTACTTCCCCGTGTCTATTTTCGTTCGGGAACGCGTAAGAAAACCGGCGCTTTCTTGCAAATGAATTGCGTTTAATGTATGTACACCCCGGGGAAAGGACCTCGCTGCTTTTTCGTGTACGTGCACGGAAATGAAAGGAATAAGAGATTACGTGAATTCGGCGGAGCGAAGTCGAGGATTTTTTTTATCGCGACACATAAACATACTCTTCGTTTGCAATTTTCGTCCTGGTCCCCTAACTATATATGGTCTTTCCAAGCGGCACACCCGCGTTCTTGACCCAGTGATAACCCTGCGAAATCGAGGTCGAAATCCCGCGAAGATAAGGGCCGTGCACTGACTGGTAGTTACCGATAACGCGTTACCCTTTTTCACGGGGCTTGGGCTCCACTCGAAAGTCGCCGACAATATTGCGCGCGATAAGAACGTACGTGCGCGTATGCCACATTGGTATTATTTGCAAACAAAAGGACCGTGGTGAGTGTCGCGAATGTAGCGCACAGATTTGTTTTATCCGGCAATGTTAGAGCACAATATTTACCTAAAAATGGGCAAACAGAAGATTTTTATTGCGAGATATTGAGCAAAAGCTGCTGTTCGTTTATCGAATTTGAAGAGCCATTAATCTCTATATGTTTCGGGAAAATATCCGTCGTTGTGATAATAAAGCAAACATACACTGTATCTTCACTTATCTAAGTCCGCCTTTTCGTGTTCTCCGCGTTCTCTCTGACACAGAAAAGTAATAACTGAAACGCATTCGAAGATATAAAAGGATCGAAAGTACTAAAGAAAATATTTCAATTTTACTAAATTTTTTTTCTACAAGGATAACGCAACTTTCGCGGCCCAACTCTTCTAGGCTATTCGTTTCTTCAATTGTCTCGGAAAAAGGTGTCTGCGCCTGGAATGTCTGGGTCGTTTACGCAGAAACAATTGGACGTCGGGGAATCTAGGGAAGGGTTAAGTAAAACAATGTGAAACGGGATCAAGAAAAGAGGAGCGTGATAATGCGAACTCGATAAATCCGGGACGTGTTCACGGTTAACAATTCGATCAACGGAAATTCGCTTCGCTCGTCGGCCGTTCATTCGTTAAAATGAGAAGCTGGTAAAACCGAGATCGATCGGTCGTCACGTCACGAGATAATTTTCGAGAAAAAGACTATCGATCCCGACAGCGGATAACAACTTTGCGGATATAATGGCAATTTAATATCGGATGAAATTTCTGTAATTCGCGCGCGATAGCGCCGATAGCCAAATTGGGAAGCTGGGCAATCTGCAATTAATTCATGAGCGGAAAATGCGCGTTCTGATTGAAATCCCTGAAAATTACCACCGTCAAAATATTCATCCGAATCACATTTGTAAAAGCTTTTATTTTGCCGGTTTGTAAAGTGAAAAAGCCGAAAGCTGCTGGAAAGATGCAATAATTCCCTTTATATTTCTTTCACCATATGTGAATTATATCTCGTCCCTCTTGATGCAGATATAAACAGATATCATCAAGTTATTATATCCGTTTTACTCTGGGAAAAAACTTCTCTAAGAAATTAATTTCTATTTTTCTTTCATTAATGAATCCGGTTATCAACATTATCAACATTAAAATAAAAAAGGATTTTTCATCGAATAACGCGTAACGTTAAAATAACCACGAAATTACGTTTCCATGATATCGGTTAAAAGAAATTTTTTTTATTTCACATTTTGCGCTGTGTAAATTTTTCAATCGCGTAACAATCAAAGAAATTACGCAAGGCATAAACGATCGTAGAACAAATCGTTCCATGATCTTTCGACCGCGTATTAAGCGGAAAATAAGTAACACCGCGCGCGGGGCCCATCCGCAGCTTTCATTGTACCGCGACAGAGGTAATGTTGCGTAAGTAGATCGTAAAACTAACATGAAAATGCAAATCGCCGTGCGCGGCATTGCGAAAATCCCGGAGTGGCGATTGCGCGCGTCTTTATTGCAATTTATTGCTCGTAATTTTGATTGCGAGGTGCTAGATACGCCAATACAGCGGTTCCTAATGAGAACCGCCTGCGCTTTTTACTGGGTAATAAGTTTGGCATTTTACGCGCGATTTTTTTTCCTCTATACGTAATAACATATTTTCTCCACCGATTACGCGGGAGATACTCGAAGGCCCGCAGTATCTTATCGCGATCGCGTTATTTGTAATTTAATTGTCACCCCCCCTTTTTTTTTATAAACACGATCGTCTTTGACCTGCGGATTTTAAATCGCACGCTTTATCACGCTACAGAATTTCAAGATAATAATTCACGCGCATCGGGGTGGACAATAAATTTTATATTTCTATTGCGTTTCACGAGCGTTATTTTATTACAAAAGAGAGTTTTTAATCGTTTCGAATTATGTCATGTACCAGAGGTTTTAGATTTTTTTATACCTATTACCCTACATGTGTAGTGTGCGTAAGCGTTAATTTCCGATTGTCACATTACTTGGCATAAATTAGACAAAATGAAATACTGCATTTAATCCAAAATTCAGACGTAAGATCGATTGAGAATACACCATACGGCCATTCACGCAACCTCGCGGCATAATTACAAGCAATCACATGCATATACATACATCCTGCGAGCGTAGCATTATTCCCGACAATTCAACGTTATAATTTGGCTGTAAAACGTCTCAATTATAGTTCGTTGAATATTATGATTTTGCGATGTATACCTTCTCTCGATACTTGCTCGATACTAATCTTCCGACTTATTTTTTAAGATACCGCGGTAATAAAACTACGTATCGCGCCGGCTATCATAAAAGTCGCTACATAAAAAAGCTCGTGGAAAAGGAACGAGGGTGGAGGAGGAAGGCACGCGGAAACGGGGCTGGTCAGGGGGTGGCGGAGAGTAGGCGAATATGAAAAACTCACCTGTCCGAGGGCGGAGGCGGTCGAGCCCGGCTGCTGGGGTTGATGCGCTGTCGCCGATATCGGCGTGAGGGGCGTGTGCGGCGTGTGCGGTGTGTGCGGCGTGTGTGGTGTCAGCGGCGTGTGATACTGCTGACTGCTGTCACCGCCGGTGCTCCTCATCTCGAGGTCCGGACTCGTCTCGTAACCGTCGTCCCTCGCCTCCTGCTTCACCATCACCCCTGCACACAGACACAAGAACAGGGCGACGCCCTTTAGATTTTCGGCGCTCGTTCTCCCGTCCTCCCGACACCCGGCCGCGCGGCTCCTCGAGCTTCACGGGCGTCGCGGAGCGAAAAATTTTCACGCGACGACGTGCCGCGCGCGCACCGCGTTATTGCGGTGATTAACTCTTTATAGCCGCGCGCGATAATAACTTCCTCCGTTTCCGGGTTCACCGTGTAAGGGGGTTTGAGAAGAAAAAAATACAAAGTGAACCGAAGGTTGAGCGAACTTTGGGAGTGAATTATTTATTAATGTTCGAAAAGAATACCAATTAAATCTCGCATTACTTGTATTAATATTGCATTCGCAGCGTGGGGTAAATTGTGTGGCACAAGACTTCTTTCGCCTAATTTTAGTTTCTCGGCGCAACGTAGACGTCAGACTCCCGTGACGGCTCGTTAATCATACCCCAAGTGTTTCTTCTATTTTCCTCCCGCGTATGTACCTACTGCACGTTAACTAGCTCGAATTATTGCGCTATTAATTCGCACAGGAACTCCTGTCACTCATCTCATCTCGTCGTATTGTGAAATACTTCCTTCGCGTAACCGAGAGGGCAAATGACTCATCGAGTACACCGTCTAACTGTAATCTCGGCAGCTACAGGTAAACACCAGGCACCAGTTGAATTTTCTGCTCCGGCTAGATACAGCTGCCGGGTGGTTTGCCCGGAATCAAAGTGCGCTTCGAACTTTCGATATTTGTTCGCGAACTTTTTCAAACGATCGAATTTATCTTTCCTACGGCTTTGAAATCGGGGGGAAACCTCAGTAAGTTGTAACTTTCTCTTACGGCTTCCCATCGAGACGAAATTTACCGCTATCGCCCATGAAAAATAATTCTTAACAAGATTGTGTAAAGTAACCTTTCGTACTTTTCGAATAAAGTTCCAAGAGTATTTGAAACCGGCTTTTTATTGGCTGACGAAAAATTTACGTCCGCGTTTAATTCGATTTAAATGCATGTTAACGATTTAATTGCATGCTAGATGCTGTCTATTCTTTATCAACTGTGCAAATAGTTGTCCGATATAAACATGAATATCTCATCTTAGCACATCGAAAACGAGCAACCGGCAATAAAGAGTGAAACGTCATTAAAGACATTGTCAATCAATTCCATAATACACCGCGGTAATAAAGCTCAAAGTAATGCCGATAATTTGATAGGGAATAAATAAGCGAGGCATTTAAGTGATTTAAGAGATTATTGTATAATCCTTGGGCCGAACCGCAACCTTTCGCTCGGTTTAGTATCACCCCGAACAAGTTTTATTGCCGGCGGTATCGTCGATGGTAATTTAATAGCTGAGGAGTACCGAGAGAAACGAGTTAATCGCTCGTCAGAAGATTTACCGGTTAGCCGTTGAAAGCCCCCGGTAACGGCAAATACATTAAAACCCTGCCCACTCGCGCCCATCCGCTCGCTGTCCGGCGACGCGTAGAATTGTTCAATTGACCCAGAGAAAAATATTCCGCGGATTGATGACTGACAGCCCGGTGAGACGGCGTGTTTGTAATTGGCCTCGGATTTTGCCCCGCGCGTATATTTCGGTACGATTGTCGTGCGCCCGCCACACGCATCGGCGATAACGTGCGCCCTATGCTGACCTGTCCGGCTCGGTCTCGCGCACTCGGAAAATATTTTTTTACAATTTCGCGCCAATTGCCGGCGCGATCGACGGCCTGGCGAGATCTGACGCCAACGTCGCCCTGCTTTCGTCATCTTTCGCGCTAGTATTACCATTCGGCCTTTATTCTCGAAATTATTTCGCGAATTACGGCGTTTACACGCGTCACGGCGAGAGTCTCTATTTTTTCCGCCGACAAAATTTGTGGCGGAAAATTACAGAACTCGCCCGATATCTGTGCCTCGTGGAAAACGAGATTTCTGGGATGCTGCGCGTGTCCTCGGTTTATGACAAACACGCAGTACAAAAACACGGTGAAAGGCGCGTGATACTTAGGAGAATCCCATTATAATGAAAATTAATTTCGTAATAAGCTCGCGTTGAAATGAAGCTTTTTCATTGATTGCGCGTTCCGCGCAATTTCCGAACGCCCGTGTGCGCTCGCCGACCCTTTTTCGTCGTGAAATTCCATGCGAATCTGTTTAATGGCTCGCTCGCAATCGCGAATAAACGCGCGGACGAGCTTTTTGCAGCGCGGCGTATATGTACACGTGCACGCACGTGCGTACGTGTGAGCCGCGCGGCGACCGCACGTTCGTCGCACGCGCGCGTCGCTCCTCTCTTTCTCTCCCCACGCGCGCTTCTGTCATACAGTAGCGAAAAATATAAAATTAATATTGTATCTGATCCGCGCGTGGATACCTTCCTCTCGCTCTCTCTCTCTCTCTCTCGCCGGGTATCCTTTTGCCGCGATAATCGCGCGATATTGAATCGTCATGAGGCGGATAATTTTTTTCCCCCCTTCTGCGCCGAGAGACTGCCCGGCCGCACCGCAGCCCGGCTAAAATACCAGAGTCAATATTTTCAAATATCCGCCCGACGTTTGATATTTGCAAATTACACACGTACGCGAGGGCTGTGCGTGCGGCGTGAGAGCGAGCGAGCGAGCGAGCGAGAGGGCCGCGCGAGCCCGCGCACGCGATCGGCTCGCGCGCCAGTTTATGAAAGAGAATTCAGCCAATAAATTTAATGCAACGCTAATTTAATCGGAAGAAAATTTCGCCGGGCAATTTTTTTCGGGACCCGCTAATTAATGAGCACTGGCATGCCGCGCTCTCTTTCTCTCTTTTCTCTACACTTTTATTGCGAATCCGCGGCGGTGCTTTATTGCCGCGGTGCGCGCGGTTGGCAGTAATTAAATGCAACGAACGCGCGAATGTTGCGCGACATATTGAATTAGCGGGAGTTGTTTTCGAATCTTTTGCGGGAATCCGCGCGAGATCCGCGCCGATGTCTCTCCGCCGCGATATCTCTCCGACGGTTAGTTCTTTTTTTTTTTTTTTTGTTAATCCTTACCTTGAGAACTCGCGCAATTCATCGTCGTCGTGCCGTTTGGTCCTCCGTTCTGCACCGGTGACGGATACCTGAAAGCAGAAATGTAATTCTGAGCATAATTCGCAAGTTATGCAGATAATAAACGCTTGTCATTTAAAATTGTGTCAATTAAATATTAATTAAAATTGTAAAACTATATTAAGTATTATTATTGTTTCATATTTAATGTGAAATATTTTTGGTTTTCAGAAGCGGACGTTTCGGAACACCAATATGCCGCTGCGCAGCAACAGGTATTTCTATTCGATTGTCTATTTAATGATAAGCTATCTTTTAAGAATTAACGATTTCGTCGGATGTATGCCGTTGTGCCGCATAGTTAAAACCAACGTGATAACGGGATTACCGTAATTTCCCCGATGTAGTTATTTAATCAATCTTAAGTATGTATACATATAATTTCGTAAATTTAACTTCTCATTAAAATGACCAATCAATAATCTAGGAGCTAATTACGTATTATTTCGATATCCTTTTGTCAGCGTTTTTCCAACATAATTTAACATTTTATCGAATTTTCCTTTGATATTGAAAATATCGAATATTACATTTGACAAACCCATTACGAAAGCGGTACTTAATTTAATTAATTTTCAAATTAGCTGTAATGTTCTTTTAGTTAGCTCTTCCCTGTCACATTTAAAAGGGAAAGAGCCGGAAACGGTTTTTCTCTAATTAAAATTTCCGTAATGTGATTGTCCTTTATCAAGATAGTTTCTTGTGCATGTTTTCATTTATGTCGGTAGCAAAAAGGGATTGTAAATCTCTTCTGTTTTTATTTACGGTCACGCTCCGCGCTGCGATTTCGGATTGTATGTCACACTTTATTTTTTCTGTATTAATTTCTCTACGCGGTTATCACGCAAATATCCCGCTGCCGTATTTCCTAAAGTTAGTACACAGACAAGACAAGTGGATGAAGACTCCACAAGTTTTATAAGTTTTAGTTCATGTGACGTAACATGGCGCCTCAACTTTATCCCGAGAGTTTTTCCTTTCATTTCATTAAAACTTCGCGAGAGAGAGAAGCGTCGTGCAAGTTGGTTAAAAAGCGCTGCCGCGGCAGCGGCGGCGGCGGCGGCGGTTATCGAAGAGTAATTATTGTTGTGTACGTTAAAAAATCCGCAGGAAACACGATAAGATGTGTAAGGTAATGCCATTTAATTTACGTTCAACTGCGCGACGTATCGATCTCGATTACGTCACAGACGAGGTAATAAAGATACGCATTAACAATTTAAATACAATGCTGATGCAATGATAATGCGTGTCGTTGGCGCGACTTCATTTAACAGTTATACGATAGCTTTCTTTAATTTATTAAAATATCTCGAAATTTTTTATACAGAAGATACAGAAAGACAGATAAATTCTAGAAAGTTAATGTCCATACTGATAATACCTAGTGCAGATGGACAATTTGCATTTATCATGGAGCGACGTCGATTTTTCAAAATTTATCTTTCCGATATACATGCAGACCACTCAATTAGGGATTATTCGAGGGGGG
>VBVQ01004875.1:0-13432 GCA_011636635.1 Tetramorium simillimum | reverse complement strand
GTGTATAAGAGACAGTCTGTGAACCATTCGAGACTCTTGTATCGATTTAATGCGCCGTCGTACACACAATTCACTTATCTTATCATGTGAAAATACATTATTGTTTCGAAACACATGAAACCTCTTTATAATTCCAACATCTCCTAACACAATTAATGACTCATGTAATTTACACGGTCGCCTGCCCGAGAGCTCTTACTTATCTCTCACAATCAAGATTTCCAATTATCCAAAAATTATTAATTTAAAAGTTTATAACGACATCATACAAGGATGAAAGAAGAACGCGAAGTACACTAATATTGAATAACAACAGTTTAATGTTTTGTAATAATTAATACTAAATTTGTGTGTGTTGCAAAAAATTATTCTTTTTGCTGTATTATTCTGCTTCATTTTTTAAATTTAAGTTACACATTTTACTTTCTTAAGATAAATACAAATTAAGTTCAATATGTACAAGAATCCCGATAATAGTTAAACTGCAAAAATAATAAATTATATTTTTACTATGCTAAAATTTACTATCGCGAAGGAGATGCTCGCTCTGATACTTTCCGAATTTCTTTCTCCTTATAAATATATGCTGAAAATGAATGACAACGAGAAAACAAAAACTTTTTGTAATTTTAATTAATCTTACGAAGACAAAAATAAGTAGAAATCTAATAAAACCATGTAATTATTTATTATATGTAATTTTTCGTATAATGCAATAGAATAATATCAGTAAAAAGAAGAATATAATACTTTTTTGATTACTTTGACGCGAGCGAGCGATTAATTAAATGAGGCATCGCACCGTGTAACAGCCGATAGCGTGCGTTCGTTAACAAGGCAATTAAAAACAGAATAACTGAGCGGAAGCACACCATGACTCACGGAGGAGAGTGACGATTCAGCGAGAGAAAATGAGAGAGAGCGACTGAAAGAAATCACACGGGCCGGACAAACACGGAGATATCGATACGGAAATCGCAAACGAAAAAAATGCCAGTCGTCGAATCCTCCGCCTGTCATCGGTACGTCACCATAAGTGCACGTCCGTAGTTTCGCCGCATATAGCCGACGATCATGTTCTTTTCGCAAACGAACGCCTCAGCGAGCATCCTACGCCCGTTTGTAATCGAAAAGACTTTTCGGTGAGCGGACGCGACGATGCACATTGCGATAAATGGGTTTCAATGATGCGCCACTAAACTGATTGCAATAACAGCATGTCATGAATTTTCCGCAAATTACCTAACGCAAGAATAGCAAGAATATTTACATTTCTAACTGAGAATCAAAACGAACTTATGAATATAATTGCACGATGTTTAATAACTAAACTATTAAAAAGAGTAAATGTTAACATAACAAAATGTGTCTTTGTACATTTGTGTATATTTTAAAATAATTCGATATTACCATGAATATCTCTTTATACATAAACATCAATATACGCGCGGATAAAATGATACAAAATATTATATTGACCAATAACTCTCAAGGTGAACAGAATCGTTATTTATTGAAATTATTTCTCCCATATCTCTCCCAGAAAAAGAAAAGAAAATGACACGAAACTGCCCAATATAATTCTATCGTCATCACGAGTTCGTCGCACTGATTTTTCTACATTGTGCATTCTTCTGTTAGAATTATCTACACGACGAGGCACACCCTTGTAAATTTATTCATAGTGTTACGTGACGCCCCTGACCGATCGTTATTACCTCCTCGTATACATCTATAATTTATTGCCGCGTATGATTGACCAGCTCGTGAAATATATGCTGGCAAGCAACGTATCACGCCTGCTTCCCAGCAATTCAAAGGCAACGCAAAGTTTGCTTGAATTTATGCATGGCCTGATAGAAATTCATCGCGCATCAAGGTTGAGATTCAAATTATTGTTTCATTCATCCTGCAGGATCAGAACGAAACGATGGGATATCCGGGACCTCCGGGAAATATTCAAATCTCTTTGGCCAATGGAAACATCATGAAGATTCCTTTGACGAGTATCAATATCAGCGAGGAGGTGAACAAAACTGGTATCTGGCAACAAGTCAACGAGGGCAACGAAAAAACGAAACAGTCAAAATCGCTAATCAAGTAAGTATTGATTTTCGAACACTTTATGCATTTTTGTAAAGATTATATAAAGGTAAAAAAAATAACATAGAATAAAATACAGAAAATGACATAAAAAAATAATATAAAACAGAAAATAATGTAAAATAAAATATACGATAATTGTGAAATTGTCAATTAAATACAATAAATTTTCGAATAATTTCTGATTGATAAAATTAATATAATCATTTTTTACAATTATTAATTTTATTATTTGACAATTATTGTGCTCTCTACTTTCCTATTTATATTTTATTTGCAACAGTAATATTTTTTTATGTAACATTGTATGTCATATATTTCTAACATTTTTGTATTGCATTTATATATTTTCCAAAGTTTTTCTAAAATTTCTCTATAGTAATATGAAGGAATTTTTTGCGAGAAAACTTCTTCGAGACTTTGGTCTATCAACGATGGATCAACCTTATTTATATATTCATAGAAGCTTATCATAAATTCCGTTCATGCAAAGTACTTTGATCGCATAGCATCAATATGCATTGCGACGAAACGTTTACTAGAAACAAATAAACAATCGTTAAACTGTAATTAAACATTCTTCAGTCAATTTATTTGAAAAACTTGAGCATAATTTAAGATTTACATATAATTATTAGTTATAATAAAAGCATGATTAGACATTTGTAAAATTTAGCTGTCTAACTTTCTAAAATTCAATACTTACTTTAATAATAAATTAATATTATAATCTTCCCTGTAAGAAACTAAGATGTAAAAAAGATATTTTTCAACATAAGTAAATTAAATTTAAAATTTTGTTAAAATTTTTTTCCAACGACTACAATATTGATAGTTTTCAAATAAAAAGAGGGAAGATTAATATGGATATTAACTTCTAACTGTAAAATGTCTAATTTCACTTAATTTTTAAATCTGATTAAGTTTATAATTATCTGATACAGTGTGGGAAAGCAAAAGAAGCATCCGAAGAAGGACACTTCGTTGATGACTGACGAGACGACGAGGCTGACGACAATGACCGAAGAGGACGAGGATGATAGTGGGATCTCGATCAAGGTGACAAACGTAAATGATTCTAAATTCTAACTACCATCACCATCAATAAACCAACAATTCATATGGCAAGACACACAGCAAGAGCACCAATATTCCGGCATGCAACATATCCCATGCACCGCTGCTGTGAGTAAACTTACGAACGAGGATGGCATGACGATCCTCGCCGAGTTGACGTAAAAAGCAAATTCAGACGCGGACGACTGTGGAAAATATGGATTTTCATAGACGACACGAGAATTATGCTTTTGTTACGTAACGACGGCAATAAGAACGGGTGCTTAACTGTATTATAAAATATACAACAAAATATTAATTCACGATTACGCAAAATTTTGTGGCAATTTTTATCGCAAGTTGTTATTTCACTGTAAATTTATACAAACATCATTGTAAATATGTAAAGTAAATTCAAGAAAATATAAAGAAGAAATATGTTTTTAATTTATAATGGGTAAAAATCTGTTAGTTATACGTTAATCACATCTTGCCCTTTTCCTCACATAGCAACGTAATCGTCTATGAGACTCAACTTTGCAACTCTTGCTTATGCTCTTAGAAATATGTATATAGCTCAATGTTAATACAAATAACAAAATAATTAAACAATCTGAGAAGACGTTACATATAGATCTGATTCATTTCACATCTATTTATAATTCATCTTTCTATTACTTGTCTTCCTGTTTGAAGTGATTAATTCTTTAAAATATATGTAATTTTTCATAATGATAAAATAATCATGTATCTTAAATGATTAACAAAATAAAAATTTGCCCAATATACAAATTTGTAAAGAAACAGGTTTAATACAACGTTTTCTCACTAAAATAACGTAGTCGCGAATTTTAGAAAATAAAATCGAAATATCTAATTGCATGTTCCTCTCTTTGCTTTTAGTGTTAGTCTGTTTACCGTTGCATGAATATTAAAAATTTAGCTTCTTTGTTATATCGATAAGATGCATATACAAAAAATTTATTGTCCTAGATTTATTGTAAAAAATTAAGATTAGTCAATTATAGGATATAATCTGTGTACAACAAAGAAAAGGATATCATCATAAGTCATCATGAAAGACGATTATCGAAAGATATAGTATATACATATGTACATTTTTATTATATAGTGTATGTGGCTTGTATGTTTTGTGTTTCATAAAACATACAATACTATAAAATTATATTATATTTTTGTAAAACATTTTTCTCTTTCTAATTATATGATATTTATAATCGTGTAAGTTTTATAAATTTTTAAATAATTTATAAAATCACAATCCATAAATGTAATTTTTTATCTTGCTCGATTTTTTTAAGGAAAAGTATATAAAAACAAATTTCAAGAAATTAATAAATACTTCAATTCGACATTTCAGGTAGATTTAATACGATCCAAGGAAAACATCAGTCCTTTAAAAGCTAATGGTACTACCTCAGCAGAAACTTCCGTTTAACAAGAAGACAACAGTAATGAATATTAATATTCTATAATTTTATATTAACACGAGCAGTACATAAGTTTCTTTAATCGATAATTTCAAGACATTCATCTGTAGAGTTTTTATTCTGCAATTCTCTATTTTTATCTTACAAATTGCCATTTGAGCAACATGAAAGTCATAGATCATGCCATTTAATTCCCGGAAAACTTGTGTCCTATAAAGTATAATGTCCACTCTTCTATCATTTATCTATTATTCTTAATTGTATTATATTTGTACTATATTTAGCAAACAATGCGCGTCGCTCTTCGCGAGTACTCTGCAATTTATACTCAACTGTAAATGAGATCCACCAAGCATAGTCTCAATGTATTTGTACATAGAAACAATTCAACAAGATTCGCCAATAGTACCTAATTGTGATTTTATGAAACCTCATCTTTCATCCCTGAGAAGATAATGATACATGTTGTTATAAAACAATCTATTTTAATAGTTATTTATGCAACAATCAATTCTGCTCTGTTAATATTGCATATGAATTGCAAGGAAAGCGAGAAACAAAAAAAAAAGCGAAAGAAAAAGATTACAAATAATTTGAAAAAAAAGTTTCGAAATAATAAAGGTGTGTAATAGATACGTGTTTTTACGTTTAAGTAAGTGTAACGACGGCAAGTAAAATACAAGGTGAAATCTAAAAAGATCTCCTATGCATCTGTTTTAGATGATACGGTTTAGATCGACATTTACGGACTTGTGTCAATAAGGACATATTTATACGCTAGAAATTTGTGAAAAACGCACACTTTTCCAAATCGTGATGTGACACCGAACGTGGCATTTATAAAACACGATGCAAATTATGAAAATTTTTTAATTTGAATTTTCACGAAAAATTGTTCTTTCTGGTGAATTACTCACACACACACACACGCAAGCTTCAATGCATTCAAGTATTCGAATAATTAATACCGATAATTTACACTTACAAATAAGTACGAAATAATAAATAATAATAGAATAATAACATAGTATCGCGCAGATAATACCAAATACCAAATACCGTGAGCCAAATATCCATATGTGCAATTGTAATTATTCGAATATTTGAACATTAACAGCCGTAATTTTAGTTTCATCGTATATCTCAAATTCTAATTTAGATTATACGAATCGTAGAAAAATAAGCAAGGATATACTCAATACAAGAATTGTGTTATCATGCAATAATATATGACTCTGCATGTAGCAATTAAGTAGTTCAAATAACTTTATAATCATACTGTGTATATGCCAAAGAAACCCCGCAATATGTAATACGTATATCAATACTTCCTTTGAGGGATGTCTCATACGTTATTGCTAAATGGCGGTGCATATTAAAAAGGAAGCAAATCTGACTAATATCATTTATTAAGAAAATTACGCTTGAATATTTTTTATTCATTCTCTCTAATAATATTAATACGACACCTTGGGGGATAAGAACTGTGAAACTTATTTCGTGAGCTAAGAATAGGAAAAAACGAAATATTATACGTATAGATAAATTTGTTTATCCTTAAATTATAGAATGATTGACTTTTTTTGATTTTGAAAAATACTAAAAATATTATTTTGCAACTTTTACAAAAGCGGCCTTTTAATATAGAACTATGGAACAATCTTCTTCAAAACATTCATGAAATTGTCTCGCGCTCGCTAGAGATAAACGAAACTAACTTAAAAAAAAGTTTCCTGATACTCTAGTTCAGCTAAAAATTTATTCTCAAAGATACTTAAAAAATACATAGTGTATTTCTCTTACTTCTTAAAATTCCAGTCTAGCCAACATCTTGAGCATTAAATTTTCAAACTTTATTATCGTAACTTTTTTAACATTTGGGCAAGCCCTATTGCGACAATATTGATATTCTAATTATAGCGAAATTAATTTCTTTACCACAAGATTTTTCACGAAAATTTTACGTATTATAAATATATACATGTGACGTGTAGAGTGATAAAAAACAGTCCCTTGAAGGATATCCATTGTTGTTCGTAATTAAAGAGAGAAGGTATAACTATCAATCTGCGATATGTAACGAATAATTATGTAGCTAATAATTATATAGCTATTTGCAATTTTATTAAATAATGAAGATATTCTGTCGGATAATATAAGTAGTTGTTGTTGAATAAGATTATTTAAATTAATTTAGTAGCAAAATTCTATGCAATTTGTGCAAAGAATGGTTTTCCAACTTTGCAAAATTTTTTCTAGCAAAAACCAATTTATTATATTATAATCCGTATTTTATATTAAACTTATAACAGAAGCAATTAACTTTGAAGCTTTTCGACCGAATATTTGCGTTAACAAGAAACTGGTACGAATCAGTCCAGAATTTACTAAATAGAAAAATCTTTGGACAAATCTTTTCTCAAACAATCTGCGATAGATCTATTAATGATGAAGGATTTCAATAAAAACTTAATTCAATTCTCAATTATTAAAATGCAATCATTTATGGCGTAAATATTCAAACGGAATTTCTAGAAAACTTAATAATTAGGCGAGATATTCACGATATATTTTTTTATACGGCCATTTTGCTAACAGGTAGTTTGAGAAAACATTTAATGAGACAAAAAGTACGAAGAGATTACATCTTACAATATGTATTTAATTCGTAGGAAGGCTCAAAAGAGGACCTACAATTAAAACAATATGAAACATTTATATCACATTGGAAAGTATAGTCGTGCATACTTTTAAGTAAATTTTTACGTAAAGAAAGCGTGCCCTCGCATATAAAAATCATTTAAAATCGTGCATAAAATTTGCCTGTTAAGCGAAGGTTGCAACATCAACTCGGTGTAGTGTAATTTGGAGCCGAGAGTATTCCCAGGTAGCAAGCTGACGTTATTTGTCGTCATTCTGACGTTAAAAGGACCTTCTTGCCGACATTTTGACGTTAAAATGAGGACAAATAACGTCAGCTTGCTATCTGGGTTGTATCGTAATGAGACGAAGACGAAGAAGTGTGGAAGGCATGCCACAATCTTAGGTGCAAAAATAAACGTGCAAATAGTAAAATTCATTAATGTATAGTATGAGAATAATCTAATAAAAAAAGTGTATGATATGTGTGCTAGTGCGTATCAACGGTGATCTCCGACGCGTTAATTAGGAGAAACGTACTCTCTTATTCGAAGATCACGGTTTCACGCGTATCGCAGCGAATTCACGATGGCGGATGGGCTATAATCGCCGACGTAGTATTAATTGGTTGTGATTAGGTAGGGAAGACCGCGTCTCGGAAACTAGTTTCCGAGTTGACAAGGAAAGTAGCTGATGCCTGTCATTATAACTTTAATCATACTGTGTTACTTTAAATAAATAATGTGCAATTAAAACTGAAAGCTTTATTATTGTGCCCTTCCCATTACAAAATGCATCGCAAAACGTATGTCACGGTTGGGCTGCTCTGGAAAACGAATTTTGTATCATGAGAAGCTTTTGAAGATCTCGGACTTAACGATAAAAATCTGTAATAAAGTTTCACTTCACTTCATTGTGTTCCATAACACCGTTTAATTAATATGTTGTATATTAAATTAATTAATTAACAATATATATAATTTATTTACAACATATACATATATTCACATTTTTGTTCCTTAGTTTTGTAAGTCAGAACTGATCGAATACATCAGGAAGTTATAGCACTGCAATTTTGCGTATCGATACCACTTAACTGGATTTTAAATATCAATTTAAAAAACTTCATAATACATACTACGTCTGCTTTTTATCTTCAATTTATTATTTTACTTCACTACTGTGTACAATTGCAATTCTGTTTTGACGAGCTTCCCATTCCCATTTGAAATTGCACAAGTATCACTAAATATGTCGCCACCGTGCCGATTAGCTAATAATCAAAATTATTAATTAAGAAAATTCAACTTACATTAGATTATTTGTACATTCTGAATATTCTCACCGAATGAAGAAAACTGTTATCGAGCGAAAAATATCCGTTAGCTGTGAATTTTACATTGCGATGTAACAATTGAAGCGAAAATTGCTTGAGCTGTAACAGATCTGTGATAAAAGTCGTTACGTTTTTCGGAGTCGTCCTTGAGAAAATTTCAACTCTCAAGATTTTGTGTCTTACCTCTGACTTTGTCTCTTTGCCGATCGCGCAGCATAAAAGATCGTGTATCACATCGCCCGTTTTGTGCATCTAAAATAAATTTGTAATTGAAACGATGCCGTGCGATTTTGTAAAACTTTGATAAAATAAATCGACATAAAATCGAGCTTGTTATTATATTGATCATTGTACCTCATGCAAAATCTTGGTAATTCTGTTGGTGAGAAGAGAAATGGGATAGATCAGACATATTAACCAGATGATAGTGTTCATGTGTTTGTAGTAACTTAGGAATTTGTCGGCCGTTAACAGAGGCTCGAGAAGATAGTAACCGTTATATATAAGTGTTAGAAAGAGAAAAGTGATGCCGAACAATATCGGTAGTGAGTAGAAGCCCGACACATCTTCGGAGATCTCGGAGAGGTGGCAATGCACATCTCGCAGTTGCAGCAATTGATGAATGGTGGAGTTGCTGATTACGACACGACGCGTTTGAGTGAGAGACTGCGGTCGACGATCAGGCGGGTCGACCCTGATGAGGCTCCGTATCGCTTGATTCACATCGATGAAATTCGCCTGTATGACCATGATCAACATCAAGTATTGCAACAATAGCCAGCTCACGTGAATCGTCGGCACAATGTCCGCCATCCAGGAGACCAGTTCCGACCCGAAGGCCAGGTTGTCGGTAATCACCAGAAAAAGTATCAGAAAAATCTCCAAGATGCAAATGACGATCGCACCCCACAGGACACGCCGCCGTTGCAGCGGACGATACAGGTGGTACAGACGGTCTATTTCGAGCTCGACGTCCATTAATCGATTGGAGATCCGCACCAGGGACTTCTGATCAATGCAGTTGAAAAATAAAATCGCACACATCACCAGGGTGCCGAGTAAACATTGTAGAGTCTCGATGCCTCTGGTCAGATTTGATCTACCCGGGGTAAAATCAAAAAGTCTGAAGGGTATCGACCAACAGTTCGAGATGATTATTAAGCTAATCAGTGTAACATTGTAAACGATCCCAAATTTGGAGTACTGAAATGACAGTCTCTTTTTCCGCTTGACGATATGTTGGACAAACGTAGCGAGACCGATGAGCTTGAAAAATATTATCGACATCCTGAGTATCCAAAATGAGTCTCGATTTAACGTTGATTTTATTTTTACCACTTTCTGTTTACTATCTTTTTCCGTAATGGTATCCTCTTTATTTTGGTATCTGAAGAAATTGTTGATTTTACTGGCATCCATGAAGATTAAGTTCTCAACCGAAGGCAATCTTGCAACTTTATCTTTTTCCATAATTTAAAATCTTCTCTTATTCATTATGTCTTATCAATTTATGCATATTCACTTGCATTATTTCACAATGATTTACAAATATCCTCTGCATCTGGTCTTTCTGGTACAATGTTTTCTTACAAGACATCCGTGCGTAAAGATTTCTTAAATTTACACACTTTTGTCTTATTTGTCAAAATATTTCACTCATATAATAGTCAAATTGATAATTTGAGAGGTGATAGTTTTATTTTATCGATATCTATCTTTCCAGTTGCTCTGAATCCAAATTAAGTGAAGCCGTTTGAACGTCATATACGATTGAGAGCCTGGTAAATTTACGTGCACTCAAGTTTACATTACGCTTTTTCCTTACGAAGTGACTGAATATAAGCAGCGATGCTTCCGCAAATGTCTTTCTCGCAGGCATCATGTATGCAAAACATTATTAAATATTAAGTTTGTGAAAGTCATAAACGACGTGATAAAGAACATAAAGTCGATATTTCAGCTCTGTATCAGCCGACACGGATCCCGCGATGAAAATAGCCGATTGCTAGAGCGAATGTTACGTATTGTTAGTGACAGCCACTGGAATATTTAGTATCGGTACATATGACATGATATATAGATACGATAAGAGTACAAAACGTACGTCCTCGTTATTTCCTCTGACTGTGTCGTAAATTTCTCTGGCTGTTAGTTAGATTATCGCATTAATTAATGGATATGACTTAAATTAACAGTTCCGCATAAATGCATTATAGAGTCAACAATGTCATCATTATTTGTGATATAAGTTCTTATGAATTATGTAAAAATATTTCAGTATTAAATATCTAACTCAATAATGTCAATATTACATAATCATTATTTATTATAAGTTCTAATGAATTACAATATATAGAAATATTTTACCATTAAATATCTAAGTTTTAGCAGATTCCCATTAAAATAATAAAATCATATATTTTGCTGCCATATAAAATATTTCTTTTATTATCAAAGAGAACTTTACCTCTCTTGATTTATCTAAAATCATGATGATCTAAAATTATATCTAAAAATAAAATAAAAATATATAAAAATTGAAAAACATATGTAATCAATATTGTTAATCTATGTAAGTCTTTAAAAAAATTAAATGTCTTACGGGCATTCATGAACATTAAATTCAATGAGAAAACATTTTTGCAATAAATGTCTTTCATTAATTTAATTTAAAGCTATTTAGTTTCTCTTTTTATTATAATAGATCTAGAATACATTCCTTTTTCATTTATGTCAACGACTTATGTAAAAGCATTTTTTAAGTATTTATATTATAATTATAGAATGATTTTACACACACGTGCGCAAACATTCTTCTAGACTATCCATCAAAACCATGAAACTATATGTTGAAGCAAGATACTTGAGCTCAGATTATATACTAGTGGATTATCTATTCTACAGTATCTACGTAATGTGCAGGTTCTGAACACATTGTAAATCAAACATTTACATCAAACCTTCCCGGTAATGACAATGTTTCTATGAAAATAGATCAGCTTTTGAATGTTTTTACATACTTCACCAACTCTGAATTTATCACTAAGTACTGGGATGAAGTGATTAATTATATTAGAAATATCTTCATAAATCAACGAAACATGTGAAAGTGTCCACTATTCATCTAAAAAGAGACATAAAGTTGATATTTGCGTCTGATTGTTAATGTTTTTCGAAAGCTGTCTCTAGAAAATCGTTTACAAATCATAGACAGAAATTCATGATTTTTATTGTTCTACATTAATTAATAATTTAATAATATGTTAAATTTGTTAAAATTTAGCAATATGTTTATCGTTAAACATATTGCTAAATTGACTAACAAATTTTAATAAGCATAGAATTATATATCTTCGATAAAAATAAAATAATTCCATATCATTTTCTTTTTCTAGCAGTATTGATCTTTTAGGCTCTCCCATTTTGATCAAATATAATTACATATAGAAATCTTCATTAAATTTGAAAATTTCTTATAAAACTATATATTTTCAATTAAAAAATTCAAATAAAGTTTAATTCAGTAAAAACGGATCAGCTTGCGGAGAGGCCCTCCACCACCCCCGCCGATTCCAATCGGCGGTCCTCTTTTCTTTGGAAATAAGTTTTCTTTTTTTTTATTATTTATTTTTCATATAATTATGAAAAATATCATAGTGTAATTTTGCCCTCCCGATTTACATATTCCACCCGCATTCCTACCTACCCACTTGCTTATTTATTTGTTTTTCTAAATTTATTGAAATTATTCTAATTAAATTTCTTTATTGTTAAAAATTATACATTCACACCTACCTACCCGTGAAATTACTTTTTCCTACCTAACCGATTTTCATCTAGTTTTTAATCGTATTTAATCGTATTCCTACCTACTCGTATTGTCTAGTACACCTATAGTTACGACCAATTAGAAAAACGCGAATTTGATTTTAAATTGACCGGTTAGGAATTTTATTGAGGGTTTAATTTACGCGGAATAAAGATTTAATTTGAGACGGTCTTCCCGTCTTCGATTACGTGCATCGCACGTAGGTATGCGAGAAAACCTTATACACTTCTACTTTATCTTTATATATTGATTGGTGTTGTACACCAACCTACCTTGTACGATCCTCTTCGTCTTCTTTCTTCTAGCCAGATTGTTCTATCTTTTATAGAAACCTGGCTAGTATTCTGGCTTCATACAGCCAGTGATTGACAGCAAGGAGAAATACTCCTTTTGCTGCTGGCTAATCATTATTAACAATAAGCGTACAATTTCACGCTTTTGTATAATACGCGAAACACGAACGCGTCGCGAAAGGGCCATCATATAAATTAAATAAATTAAATACGAAATTAACAATAATTCCACTTGCATATGAATTAATTTCTCATTTAATCTTTACACGCGTTTATCCGTAGCAATTAAAGTATATTTCCAATAATTAAAATATATCAAGTTATATAAAATCTACATTTAAAAGAATTGTAAATTTTATATTAAATGTACGCGTTTTCGCACGGATGATAGATCATATAAATATGAAACTTTAATTTGGAAATAAGTAATAAATGATTTAAAATTGTTAGACGCAGAATCGAATAAAATCTAAGGCCCATACGTATACGTATTTTTAACGATTCGAACGATTCATTACTGAATCTTATCTCAAAAACATGCAGAAATAAGAAATTCAGATAAATGACGTAAGATTCGAAAGAGATAATAAATTTCCCTCATAATTATAGAATTAATAAAACTATATTTTTCATTTTCTATAAAAATTATTTTTTATATAACGTATTACACACATATATATTATAGCATTATGTATTATAGCAAAATTTAATTATTATACTATAT
>VBVQ01004874.1:0-13435 GCA_011636635.1 Tetramorium simillimum | reverse complement strand
CCTCCCTCTCCCCTCCCCCTCCCTCCCCCATTCTTACCCTTTCGATCCGATTACTGGCCGAGAGATTGCAGCGGACCACCTGGCTCGTACGGGGAATTACATTCGCCGTCCGGCCGGAGAGTCTAGACTCTACGTCTGAAGCCTCGCGAAATGGTAATCGGAACCTGTCCCGAACCGATCGTCGCCGTTCGTTCCTTTGCGACGGCGAGCACAGATGAGAAATCGCCAAACCCGAAACCTTCCCCTCGTCACTTCTCTCCGTTCACCCGATGGAGAAAAGCCCCATAGGCACCTTGTGTTCTCTCGCAGTCCATCGCGGATATCGGCTACCTTGAGAATATTACCGTCACCGACAGGAAACCGACAATGTATTACATAAATACGGCGTCAGAAATGTTCAGCCATGTGAAGTTGGTCACGTATCAGGGAGAGTCTGTTGCGACAGCCAATTAGAAGAGTAAAAAAAATTTATTTTTTTATTGGTTATCGCAACAGACTCTCTGATACTTCGTATGGCTGGGCATTTTTGATGCCATGTGTACTCACGAGAAGCATATTCATAGTGACGTCTGTGCGCGAAGAAAGGTTTCCGAGGGATTGACGTCGGATCGCGACCGGCGACATGATACGGAATTTGTTTGACATTGAGAACGTCGGGACGAATGCTTAGCATGAATGGATCCAGGAGAGACTATTGCTATTGGCATATGCAAGATATCGCCAATACGTTCAACTTGGTTCTTTGACACGTTTGCAACTGATTTTTATGTAGGACGATTTAACGGTTCCATAACACTTGTTCAACTTCTTCTTCTTCTACATTATATTCTTCCCAAATTAAATCTCGACCAAAATCAAAATTACTCAAAATATGAATAATTAATAAAAATAATGCTAAAAAATAAAAAAAAAGATATGTTTGAAATTAACTTTTATTTGTATTTAGTATATATAACAGTTATTAATATTTTATTTGATTGTAGGAACGATTTATCCACAACTAATTTTTTTCTACATTATATTCTTTTCGAATGAAATCTCGACCAAAATCAAAACTATTCAAAATAACTGAATAATCAATAAAAATAATTAACCTTTGAAATTGATTTTTATGTAAAAAAAGATTTGACGTTATCCACAAGTCTATTCGATTTCTCTTTTTCCACATTATGTTCTTTCCAAATTAAGTCTCGATTAAAATCAAAGTCACACTCTAAACAAAGCGTCATATGAAACTTTGCCCGCCATCTTTATAATCACTATCCGGTCTTATTATATGGCATCATCTACATCCTGTGGAGATGTCTCGAATAAAACTAAAAAATCCGCAACGCATATATTATAAAAATTTAAAGTTACAAACAATCCAGCGTACAATATAATATTCGGCTTCTCACATATCGCGTACCGGTTTACGGCCGCAATAAACATGCCAGAGTTCCCAACCTCCTTTTTTCTTTCAGCATACATAAACGACACCTTTCGCACGCTTAATTTTTCGCACGCGCGTCTGCCATGAACGTCCATACCGTGGGTGCAAACATGACGTTCGCGAAAGCGCATAAAATTCGGTGGCAGACAGTTATGCGACATTGTCTTTCTCTCTCTCTCTCTCTCTTTCCCTCTTTCTTTCTGCGCGATGATGTTGGACGGCTCCATTTTACATCGGGCGTCACTCTCGGCCGCGATAACGAACGGAATGGTGAGCAGTCGGGCAAAAAAAAAACGAAGGCCGACGGTATTTTTAGCCGGAATCCCGCGACAAAAAGCTTCGCGCGGCGGTTAAGCGGCTTCATATCTCGCAGGTGTTCCGACGATGACGACGACGACGGTGTTACTTATTAATGCGCCTCCCTCGACACAGCCGGGTCGGTTTTAATCGCGCACTTTTTTACAGACGCCCTTATTGGCGTTACCGTCCGATGTGTCGCGCGCAGGCGACACGGTACCCGCGTAGTTTACCAACAGCGACACGCGAATTGGAAAGTTTATCGCGTCGACCTGGGGATCGTCGAACTCGCCCGCTTCGTGTCCTCGAGGATCCCCGATCTCGATACGGCAGAGAGGTAGGTAGGTCTTCCTCGGAACCGGTCGTGACCGTACCTACGCGAGACGTCGTTAATACCGCGCGAGAGCGAATCCACCTACGAGCCCGGACCGGGGGGAGGACGGGAAGGGAGGGGGCCGCGTCTCGCCGCTCGTAACCAGCCCGAAAAGAAAGCAGTAAGTCGCTCAGCTTGGCAAAGCAGACGAAGGAGCGAGAGAAAGAGAGAGAGAGAAGGAGAAGAGGAGAATCGCGGACCGATAATAAATGGTCGTGAAGACCCGGGGCGGAAAGGGAGGAGGGAGAAAGGGAGGGATCCTGCCGGCCGTCTCTCGTTATCCACGCCACACGGCGTCCAGCCGCGTGACGTCATCACGCGCGTGTAGTGCATCCAAGGGATGGACTACGTGTGTGTACATATTTGTGTGCACACAGGTGTGCGGCAGGAGCCGAGGTGCGACTCCTTGCGAGAGTGCACGCGCGCGCGTGCATAGTTAAACAGAGTGGAGAGCGCGTCCGCCGTCGTGGCCGCAGCGTCCGAGAGACGCATAACGCTGCACGGTTCGCCAGCGTGTACCGGGCGCGAGGGCGGGTGGTGGGGGGGAAGCCGAGGGGCCGGTAGCTGCGGCGGTCGAGCGTCGACGGAAAGGGCCGAGCGCTCCGAACCGGCGCGGCGCTGTGCCGCGCCGGTCGAGCGTTTCCCTCACCACGCCGTCCCTCGCGCCGTCTCTCTCGCGCAGCCGACTTCCTCGTCGACTCCGGCAGCGGCGGGCGACGACGGGAGAGTCGCGGAGTCAGTGCGTCCGTGTCCGTCGTCACGGTAGGATCTTGTTTCGCTCTCCTCGGATTCCGCGCGCGTTCCTCTCTCTCTTTCTCTCTCGTCGTTCCGTGGAGCGCGCGCGCGCGCGCTCGCGCCACCGCCTGCTCCGGCGCGGAGAAAATATTTGGAGAAACCGCCCGTTGTGCTTGCTGTGCGCGATTCGGAGTATATACACACGTACACACGGTACACACGCGCGCCCGTCCCATGTGCGCGCGCGGACGCAACGCCGCCCGATGTTTACGGATCTGATTTAGTGCTCTCTCTCTCTCTCTCTCTTTCTCTGTCTCGATCGCGCCCCGCGTATCTCGCGCGCAGACGCGGCGAAGTGACTACCGACGACGAATTGCCTTTCGTCGAGCGATGTTTCACTCGGCGTGTTAGGATCCCAGCGCCGGGGAGCGTTTTTATCAGGACACGAAGGGACAATGGATTAATTCTCGCTCTCTCGGGGTGTGCGCGCGAGAGCAGCAGCAGCAGCAGCAGCTATCAGGCCGCACGGTTATAAGCGGAGCGGAGCGGAGCCAGAGCCGCACGGAGCGGGTGGACGCGATAAATCAAGGTGAGAATCCGGACCTTTGTTTTCGACGAGGGTTGCGCGGGCTCTCTCTCCTCTCTCTCTCTCTCTCTCTCTCTCATTGACCGGGTCCCTTCGTCGGCCCTTCGCCGAACCCTTTCGCATCCTCCTCACTCTCTCTCCCTTTCTCTCTCTCGCCAGTCCCGCTCGGGACGCGAGACTTTCTCCTCCCCTCTCGGCTCTCTTCCGTTTCTCTCTGTCGCTCTCTCTCTCTCCTTCTCTCTGTCGGCTCCCTCGGCGAATGCTGCAAACGAGCATCCAACGAGCGCGCAGCATATATTCCACGGGCCCGCTGTCCTCATCCTCCACGTTGCTCCTCATCCTCCTCGCGGCGCGTCGTTTCTCCGGATTCGGCTCTCGGACGGATCTCGATTGCGATTCTGCAATCCTCCACCGACCGACCGCCGCCGGTTCCGTCCTCTCCTATGTAAATCCACGCCGGCGGAAAGTCGTCGGCGGCGGCGCGCGCGTATGCGCGTGTGTGTGTGTGTGTGTACTCCGTTAAATAAGTCCTCCCTTCGCGAAAACGGAACCGCGCGGAGTTCGATAACCTTCGCTCGACAGATTAATTGTGAAAAATTGAGCGCGATCCGCGCCGCTATTCCGAATGCCACGTGAAAAATTGATGATCGGCGAATGTTTCGCTACGCTCCGATCGAAATAGCGCCGCTGAACTCTGTTGTCGGGAAGCCGGGACGGGGAAGCTAGGCAGATTCGCAACGACTGGGTCATTTAGGAGAGAAAACTGGTTCGTTTTCGGAAAGCGGACAATCCTTCGAAAGTGAAATCGACTGTGACTCTCCGACAAAAAATACGAGCTGTGTTGAGTGCTGCCTATTATGACATTAGACGTAAAGGTCACTTTTAAGCGGTTTTATTTTTCTTTTTTTTCGTTACCTTGTCTCTTGTATGAAAAGTGAGATTCTGAAGTTTTACAACTATTCATCAATCATTCCCGTTTTTCTAATGCTATTTATGAAGACTAAAATTGAGATGTTTTACACAAGAAACAGGGTATTCGTAAAAAAAATATAGAAACAGTCTTATAGTTTTTCTTTATTTTTCAGGTTAATGTCTTGTTTCTTGTATAAAAAATAAGATTCTCAAGTTTTACAATTTCTCATCGATCATTCACTTTATTCTAAAAAGTTTTGAAACTCCGATGTTTTACACAAGAAATTGGTTATTAATCTAAAAAATAGAAGCAGGCACAGAGTTATTCTATACTTTTGAGGATAATATTCTATTTCTCGTACAAAAGGTAAGATTCTGAAATTTTAAAACTTTTCTTCAATTACTCTCTTTATTCTAAAGTTATAGAATTCCGATCTTTCACAAGAAATAAAGTATTAATCTAAACAATAAAAACTGTCAGAATTATTCTACTTTTTAAATTATTACTCCATTTCTTGTGTGAAAGATAAGATTCTGAAGTTTTATAACTTCTCATCAACCATTTCCTTTATTCTAAAGTTGTAGAATTCCAATCTTTTGCACAAGAAATGGAGTATTAATCTAAAGAATAGAAACAGGCACAGAATTATTCTATACTTTTTAGGTTAATATCCTATTTCTTGTACAGAAGGTTAGATTCTGAAATTTTATAACTCTTCATCAATCATTCCCTTCATTCTAAAGTTGTAAAATTTCGATCTTTTGCACAAGAAAGAATATTAATCTAAGAAATAGAAACAGTCAGAATTACTTTACTTTTTAGATTAATCCCGTATTTCTTGTACAAGAGGTAGGATTCTGAAGTTTTATAACTCTTCATCAGTCATTTCCTTTATTCTAAAGTTATAAAATTCCTATTTTACTCAAGAAATAAAGTATTAATCTAAAAAATATAAAAACTCCAAAATAACCGCTCGGTACTTTTATCGTTAATAAGGTTGTATTTATATGCAACGAATACTTTAATCGAGTAAATATGAATTAAAACAATAACATTGCATTAATATACGTATTATAATTTCCCACTCAACAATACAAATGTAATGTAATACATGTTGTGCGTAACAGTTACGCTGTTGCGTAGGAAATTATAATATCGACGCATCGACGATTGTTGTTACTTGATGTTTACTGGGAGGCTAAAATATCTTAATGCGCTCTCGAGTCGGAATAAATTCGCAGACAGGATGCGCCGCGATTCGCGGCTAGACGCGTTATGATTTATCGGATATGTACACACCGGGAGTGCTTAATACAGTGCAATCATTGTTATCCCGCGATGGCGGATGCTTATTTGCTTAATATCCCGCCTGATTGTACGAATCTGCTGCGCTTTCTGCGCCTTGGAGTCCGCACAGAAGTTCATATTAGCAAAACGCGTGCGTTGCACAGCACACGCGATATTATTACATGCACGAAACATGACGGATTAAAGAGAATCTAGATATAAGCGTGTGTCACAATTAGGGTCAAGTGTTTCAAGGAATATTAATGAGATATAAAATATAATTCATAGTGCAATCGTGCGTTTTCATCGATTTGCTACAAAATTTCGAACTATAATTCTTGACTTTTAAAAAACTGAAAAGAATCTTTCAATACGTTGTCTGTCTAAAGTTTTATGTATTGTCGCAATAAAATTTTCGTTATTGACTTGCTACAAACGTTTGAGATACAATTTTTGTATTTCATTAAACTACTGTAAGAAGAATCTTTTAACACGCTGTTTGTTTAGTGAGTTTAATAAACCGAACAGAATGTTTAAATATATTATCTGCCCAACGAGTTTTATACATCTTGCCACAATAAAATTTTCATTATCGATTTGCTACTTTCGAAATACAATTTTTGAGTTTCGATAAACCAAGAAGAATCTTTCAACACGTTTGCCCAGCAAATTTTATACATATCCTGCCACACAATAAAATTTTCATTATCGATTTGCTACAAACTTTTAAAATATAATTCTTCAGTTTTAATAAATCAAGAAGAATGTTTTAACACGTTGCTCACCCAGCGAGTTTCATACATCTTGTCACAATAAAATTTTCATTATCGCTACAAACTTTTGAAATATGATTCTTCAGTTTTAATAAACCAAGAAGAATCCTTTAATCTGCCCAGCGAGCTTTGTATATCCTGCCACAGTAAAATTTTCAGTATCGTTAGCATGTACTATTGTGTAATATGACTAAAAATAGAGTTTATTACTTAATTACTGTTAACTACTGTTAACCATCTTAACTATTTATAACTTGTTAATTATCTTAACTATTGTTAATTATCATAACTATTAGTGAAGCGCACTTTTTATTTTACAGTCTAAACATTCCCAGTATCATATTAAATTTATTTATTTATTCCTTACAAACGTTGTAAAAAAATAAACGTAGAAAAATGCACCGGTCGCTCACTGTAATCACCAGGGTGCCATTGAAAAGGCAGCTATCGCTTACGGACGACCACCGCGTCCGCTCAACATGTTAATCATGAATTTTCCTTTCAAAACTCACCAGCACTTCGAGGTGCTATTTCTTTCTTTTTTTTTTTTTAGAGAGACGCATGCTAATTTAGAGAGAGAGACGCGCTGCTTTATTAACTGGAAACAAAAGCGCGTGTTTGTACTGAATTTCTGAAAGGAGGCTATAATCGCTCTCGCCGTGTGTCACTGCTGTGTCACAATACACACGGCATACGAGACGCCGTAGGATTGCGCAGAAACGTATTACCATAAATACCGTTACGACAATACGCGCGTCCTTGGGCTTAGGGCTCGCGCGCGAGAAAGCGGGCGACGATCGCGCGCGCTCGTCCAGGGCGTGTCCGCGCGATCGAAAGCGCGCACGCACGCTGGAATCGCGGCGCGAGAAAAAGCCGCGACTCGCGCCCGTCCGATCCCGGGCGGGCCGCCCACACGCCCCGCCGCGGAGAGGAAAGAAGCGGCGCGAAACCGCATCCGAGACGTTTATCTGTCAGGCTTTTTACGACTATCGCGCGTAGCTTCCGGCGCGCGCTCTCGTTAAATTTGCACGCGCGCACGCACGCATAAACGCCGGGGCTATTTACGAGCGTGCGGCCCCGCGCGCGTATTTTTTCGCGCTCGCGATTAGGTATACTGCGTATATATCCGCGTTCGCCCCGCAGGCCCCGGATTCGGCGCGCGATAGCGCCGAGGCCTTTATCGCGCCTTAATTTTCCCGAGCGGATGAATCGGATATTTACAACCGGGGCGATAAGGGCGATGCCGGCGAGCTGCTTTGCGAGGCGGGTTGTAGGAAGCCGAAAAGAAGCCGCCGCGCCGGCCGTGCCGCGACGGCGTCGTAACGCCTAATTACGCCTCCCGCCGCGGACATATCGTACATATTTGCATCGCAAATCTTCCACCGGGTAGCCGTCGACGTTAATTTCGCTATTCTCGCCTCGCGTGAATGCATCAAGACGAAGATCGAGGGGCTGATATGAGTGTCGAAAGAACATATTGTGCACATGTGCGTTAGATAAATGACAGTATCTTATAATGTTGACACGTATTACACACAATTAGCGAAACAGTTATTAACTTAAGTCATTAGAGAGAGAATTCGGAGATGAGGAACGGATGTAGTAATAAAAGTAGATTCAAAGATATTTGAAGATAATTATTATTTTTGCTATTAATAATTTATAAGATAAATATCAATATTTTCTAATTGACACTTGTCAAAATAGCTTTTTAATTTGAATCCTAATGAGAATTCTGAGATAAGGAACGTTGTAATAATAAAAGTATATTTAAAGATACCTGTGGAGATGACATTATTTGTGTTATTAAAATAATTTATAAGATAAGAATCAACATCTTCTAATTGACACTCATCAAAATAGCTCTTTAATTTAAATCCTAGAGAGAATTCCGAGATGAGGAATGTCGTAATAATAAAAGTAGATTTAAAGATATATACTTGAAGATGAGATTATTTACACTATTAATAATTTATAAGATAGAATATCAATATCTTCTAAATAACACTTATCAAAACAGCTTTTTTTATTTAAGCCCTAGACAGCATTCTGAGAAATGTTGTCATAATAAAAGTAAATTTAAAGACTTGAAGATAACTATTATTTACACTATTAATAATTTATAAGATAAATATCAATATCTTCTAATTGACACTTATCAAAATGGCTTTTCAAATCCAAAAGAGAATTCTAAGATGAGAAATATTATGATAATAAAAAAGTAGATTCAACGATATTTAAATACTATTATTTACGCGATATTAATAATTTATATCTCGCTTGAAAGCAGGCAGACTGTCGTCCTCCTATATCGCAGCATATATTCAATATTAAGATTCCTTCTTTCTTTCCCTCCCTCTCCCCCTCTGCGATATAGATTATACTTTCAAAATATCAGAACATTCCTAAAGTATCGGAATATTGAAGTGGAAGTATCGATATTCCGACCGTAACGCAGTATCGTTGCTTATACCGTCATAAAACTCCCGATGAAGTTTCCACAAAACCCTCGATAGAATTCCACATTGCCGTAACGGAAAATCCTCGAATACTCCTGGCCGCGTTTAGGACAATCGCCCCGATCGTTGCCGGGGCGATGTTATCTTATCGTTTTCCCCGAGCTCGCGTGACTCTCGACCGTTTCGTTACGCGAAGTCGCGAGTTTAATCTTCGACCGAAGTCGTGCAATTTCCAAGTGTACTCCGGCAAAATCCCCGCGGTATTACCCGCGCGGAAATCTTGAACAATGCAACGTCAACGAACGATAGTTTATAATATCGATCGTTCGCCATAACAATGACATAATTCAAAAATTGTCCTTTTTTTATTATTTGCAAAAGAATGAGGGTTCACTGAGAGAAAAAAATAGTTGCAGCAACTATAATTTCACTATAATTTATAGTTATTTTGGACCCAACTACATTTTTATAGTTATTCAAATAATATAAAATATAATGGGTTTAACATTTTATTAAAGTTTTCATAATCATAATTTGGTTCTTGCAACTTATAATATGGTTGTTATTAACCAAAACAAGATTTTCATTTAGTAAGTTGTACTATAAAATGATGTAATAGTAACTACAGTTTGCATCACTATGAGCATATGATTATTATTACCAATATTATCTATAGTAATAATTACTATAAAAATGATATTCTTGACTATAATTATTTTACTATGCAATTATAGTCGCAAATGCCACATACTTTTCTCTCAGTGTTCGATACACCGAATAAAGAGCTTATAACTATAGCTAAATTTTTTGTCCCTCCACAATTAGCTGTTACATCAAAATCGCATTTAAAAGTAACATTACAACGTTTTAATGAGTCAAAACGTTCAAACTGATTTTCTGGAAAAACTTTGTTTTCCGGAGTTACGTCATTGTTGCGGCAAATGAGCGACATGTTTTCCGAGAATAAATGAAGCCGCCAAGTTTTGTACCGACCCGCGATTATTCTAGATTTTATTCGCCACGAGAGAGAATCGTGGAGGGAAGTTATAATATTGCGACAATAATACCGCGGCGTTTTACGCTCGTCTACGTTAGAGGTTCAAACGAGTAGGAGATATAAAGCAGCTTCCGTTAAGGATAAGATTGAAAGCCTCGCGCGCCCAGCGACACTTATGGACAGCGATAATTACCGCGCACTCGTTTTGCTCGTGCAATCGTCGCCCGGCCAGGCAATAAAAAGGCCGAGCTCTCTCTCTCTCTCTTTCTCGTTTGCGGTGATATATCGTCCCGCGCAGGTGGGCGACGTCTACGAGCGGGTGATTCTCTCTCCTCCCTTTGGATATTTCAACGCCCGTTCGGCGCCCTTTTACTACTCTCTTGGGCGAGGCCGCCGCATAATCGGCGTAATTAGAACGCACTATAATTGACCCGTTCCGAATGCCGAGATGGTGAATTATGTCACCGGCCTCGGATAAACGGATGACGCCGGGTCGAGCGGCTTCGGCATCGAAAAACGATACAATTTGCCTCCTCGGCAGCGCGATTACTTTATGGCCACTTTATCGGGGGGGTTGGCTCCGGGGCGACAAGGCGTTAAGCCGCATAGTGCGATTTTATAGACCACCCCCCGCTGGAAGAGATCATAAATTATTAACGAGATCGGGGATACGCCGTTGCAGTCGCCCTATTTGCCCCTTTTGTTTGTAAATCATATCTCGAACTAGAATATAAAATATTTTCTACAATTAAATTTTTCGACAATTATACATTTGAATTATCTCGTTTTAATTTATTTTAATTTAGAATTTTTTTATTATGAGATGTTGAGTATGTTGATTAATTGTTTTCTATAATATTATTTTTACTAAAGTATATTTATATGTTTATGTTTATTTTTTACTTGATTAATAAATAAATAAATTTATCTTGTTTTATTTTATTTTAATTTATAGAATATATTAAATATTTTCTTTATTTTCTTTATTTATTAAGAATTTCTTTTATTATGAGATGAGTGTGTTTGTTTTCTATAATTTTTTTTTTATCTTTGGTAAAGTATATTTATAGGTTTACGGACGTGACTCCCAAGGACGTGTCTCTCCCTTCGATCGTACGTTAACCTCGCCCTCGCGGCCCACAGTTTCCGACGGCGTAATCGATCGAGAGCGCCACGAAAACGTACGTGCGGATCTCTCGACGCGGCGCGCGGCGCGGGCGAGAATACATTTCGCCCGCCTCGCTTTGTCCGCTTTGTCAAAAGTGTACTCCGACACACACTCGACGCGCGCGCGGCGCGGTCCCCGGCGCGGCGCGCGATGCTGGAGGACGCGTCCATCCGTTTTGCAAATGGATTCGCGGAGGCTCCAGTGACTTTTTGACGCGCTCTCGAGAGCCGGGGCCCGCGCCTAAAAAAATCCGTGAATGGCGGAGGCGATCCCGAAGCCGTAAAAAGAAGGGGGCTTAATGAAAGAAAGAAAATGTTTACGGAGGCCGCGGAGAAAGAGAGAGAGAGAGAGAGAGAGAGAGAGAGAGAGAGAGAGAGAGAGAGGTGCGCTTAAACCTGCGCCGTCGGCTCCTGGTTTTTTCTTTTTCTCTTCGAATGCTCGACAAAAGTTTGCGAGGCTCTTGGCGTTATATCGCGGTCTAGCAATCTCGATGAGACGCATTAGGAAGAGAGCGCCATTGTCGTATTTTTTTGCGTCCTCGTGGAACATTATTATTTACGGCGAAACTTGGCTCGTTTCGTTTTGCGAATGATAGAACAAATGATAATGTATTTTCCGCGGACAATGTTGAATTCTTTTTTGGTATTATTTCTCCGGCAATTTATCAAAGTGGCTCGTTAAATTACGCGCCACGATTATTCTTAATATTATAAATTATTTAGCCTGGAATGTAAATTATAATGTATGGAATATAAAACTGCGTCATTTAATATTTTAACAATTTCAGCTTTTTATGCTAATTATACGAATCTCTCTCTGCTGAATGAAAAGCTTCTATCAGTGAAATTTAATTATTGGAAAAATTAACAATGAAAGACACATCACAAAAACGATAATGCATATCTATAATGTGTCATGGTAATGCTCGCGTGCCTTTTGTGGTGACTTTATCGTTTCGTCATACTAGTTGCGTTATTCTCGATTACTGTGCGCTAACTCATGCATTTGCATTTATATTTGTATTCGCCGTGTGTATCAGCATTGCAGCCGTCTATGAAAAACTTTAACACAGATTTAATATGAAAAGTCTATATAATATATTTTTATAATATATAATATACTTTTTATAGAGGAAAAGCTATATAGGGTTTAGAATAACGAATTAGATAATTAGATAGGAGAAAGAAAACTATTTTTGGGAATTTTTGAATAGAAAAGATTATTAGAAAAAAAGGGATGAAAGGAAAGATACAGAAAAAAGAAATTAAGAGAGATAAATAAACCCAGACAGCGCAAGATTTCCAAGACATTCTATAAACATTCTTAGAACATAGGAACGTTCTTAGAATGTTTTTGAAATGTCTTTGGAAGATTTATGCTATCTGAGAAAGAAGATATTAAACTGTGATGAAAAAAAATTGGAACAAAAAGATAGAAAATAAATAATAATAGGAATGTTAAGGTATGAATCAGAGATATAAGTATGTGGCTAATGTCCGTTTCTATCAATGTAGATTAAGTGTAATCTCTTAACTTATCTTCTTCTTTTAAGAGTTAGAAAAAGATAAAAACTAACAATAAGTTAAACTGAGATTAAAGTAAATTGTACCGATAGAATTACAATAGTATTACATTGGCAGAAATAGATATTAGCTATCGATGTGAAAACCAAATTCATTTCTTGGCTCTGAACTCTGAACTGAATAAATTTACTCGCTCAATCGAGAATACACTTCTTACAAACATCTCAAATTCGCGCGGTCGATGAGAAATTCGACGATTACACGGATTTATATCTAGATAAGAGCGCGGAGTAGCGATAGCGGAGATATCATCGTCTGCCAGATTCAATATTTGAGAACCCCACGATTCGACAGCCTACATTCGCGTACGTTTCCTACAATCTGTTGGCGCTCTTTTAATCCCGCGCTTTTTTTTTTTCATCGCGAAATTTCTGCACGATGTAACATCTTTGGATGAGCTCGACAAAATACGAGGGACAGGCAGCAGTCGCGTCGAATAAAAAAATCGACGAAACGACACGTGAGTCGTCGCGGGAATGCAATTTCTCTCTCTCTCTCTCTCTCTCTTTCTCTCTTCACCGTGCGCTTTCTTCCTCGACATTTTTCACGACGTCGTTAACGTTCGCGTAACGGACGCGGATTTTTCCGTCGACGCGCGGCAGCGTGTGCGCGCGGACGGAGGTTAAACGTAATTATTTTCGCGCATTACACGCGTCCGCCACGGTATTTCCGTTCTGTTGTTTCGCGGAAAAGCTCAACGAGCGTAGTCCCGCTCCACCGGATTTTTTCGCCCGGTTCCCCCCGCCGCCGCGCCGCCACCGCCGCCGCCACCGTCGTCGTTTCCCTCGCGGCCGAGGCATTTTACGAGAGAATCCGCGCGCACGCCGTGCCC
>VBVQ01004872.1:0-13444 GCA_011636635.1 Tetramorium simillimum | reverse complement strand
TATATATATATACACATACATATTCAATATATGCGTTATATACATTATACATATAGAAATATATAATATTAATATTATACGCGTACACAAAATAAAAATCTACTTTTTAATTTATAACAATATATAACAATATTATAACAATTTTATTATATCGAAACTTATTCAGGGAATAATTAATAGATTGGGTCTAACAGATATCTTTCTTCTCCTCCCTTTTTGAACTTGCATCCGCATACGGAGACTCTATAAATTGCATTATAGTTAACAATCTGTGAGAATTAAAATTTTTGGAAAAGTTACAAGATTTTATCTCTAGAGTGGATAACGGTTGATTACTCATCGTCGCATTGAATCAAGAGCGAGCCACTAGTTTTATACCCAATTTATTGTACATAACACTGAAATAAGTAAAAACGATACACATGACAAGGATATGTCACGTACCCACACATTGTACACGCGCGCGTTTACGCTCGCACAGATACACCCTTGGAAATCGTTGCATTTTCATTTATGGATTACGATTTATAAAGGGTTACAAATTATAGCAGTGATAAGTTAACCCGAAAGTCTACATTTAATCTTAAATGGAAGCATAAATCATTTATCACTTTTCCGTCTAATGGCTAGACTTCGTTACATATCGTTCGATGATATTTTCCGTTCCTTAAATGACTAATGCATTCATACTGCAAATAAAAAAAAATATGCATGTTTCTTCGTTTTACACAGTATAAATTAAAACTGATTGTTAGTTCATTTTTGTCCTATCAAAATAGACCTAGAATTGAATCGACAAATCGATTCATGCACAACATAAAAATGTCAGTTCTCGTTACACATTTATCATTCTTGACAGTGATATCTGAAAAAGTGCGCTTCCCTGGCACTCTTGAACGAGAATTGATATTAATGTAAAACGGAAGTTACATTTATTGCAAAAAAAAAAATAAAATAACTATACATATTTTGATTAAGATTGAACTTAACTAACACATTAGAAATGAGCACAAGACCATCGCATGACGCGGTACATATAAAAAATTTATCTACTTTAGTCATTAAAACAATAACAAAGACACCTAATTTCTCCTAAAAATAAAACTCAAAATAAACCGCATCAGCACCAATATTTCTCTGAGAGCGCGTCGATCTAATCAGGAGGATTGGTCTACAAAGTTTTCTCATGCTCGCATTTGGACGCGCTCTCGGTCTCTCGCTTGCAAAAATGCCCTGACTTCGTAAACAAGACAAACTCGTTACGTGGAATCACGCGGAAGTAACAACGCGTGCGTTGTACGAGGCAGTGATATCGAGCAGCGTTTCCTCACGATTCTGGCATGTTTCAATTTAAAGCGAATCTTAGGTAACAGTTATAGTTTATACAGCAGTTTTGGTATCTATCAAAATCTGACAGTGGGTAATTCAGGACATAATTGGTATCTCTCTCTTACTTATAATTAATTTCAATATGTCGTCGAGTAATATATAATCTTCGAACAGCGTCTTGACAACTCTGTAGGCACATTCCTGCTTCAATGTCGAAAATACATGTGTTCAGATACGTACCGAAAACCGATTAAAAATTCTCATTGTCTCTGAATACACATTTCTCTTATAATATAATACAGCTGTGAGAGTATATAACGTGATCTTACAAGGTTTAATATTATACGCATTTATTTATGTAGTCGATCTAGTCAAAATGCAACTTGCCTGCTAGAGAATGTTCCCATGTACGGACGAGAAAGTATTTGAGAGAAAGAGAGACTGGGCAATATTACATTTCGACTATTATCCGTTATAAATAATTAAAAGATATTTGCCTGCTAGCATGGCCTACTGAACACTTGGGTAGTTTGGAGCTTTTACGAGTGATTTTTACAGTCACTCTTGCTTATGTCTATTTTCTTTCCTACTGCATTCTGTAAGTAAAATTAATATTATCTATATGTATGTACATGATAAATGATACATTAATGTATGTAACGTAAGGAACAAGTATGGAATACTCATTCGAATGGAAAATCCATATTTTGCAGTAATCATTGTTACCATGGTAACTTGTTCTCATCTTGTACCATTCAGACTTTTCATCGATTTCAATGTATGTATGTATGTATGTGTGTACGCAAAAGTATCTTTCGCATGAAGACATTGAATTTGTACCTCGAAGAGTTGCGTTTGTCGTTTCAATAATAAACGTACAATGAACGATACAACGTACCAATTAAAAAACATAACCATCTCAAAATAAGCTTGTCCATTGTTCAAATATACATTGAACTACGTAGACATTCATCTCTTCCAAAAGATCTAACATCAATACCTTACAATAAGAACAACCTATGAACCTGGAGCTAAAAATATACTCAGGATATAGGTCCGCATTTGCAATTATAATATTTGTCTTCCGCTTTCAAGTTACAGAATGACAATGGCCATTCTCATTCTAAGATATTGATACGCATGATTATTTAACAAAATGTTCTTTCGTTCCGGAGAATATAAACTATGTTCGAATTTGCAATGTATAGGAACTTTCATTGTGTAAATGCAATTCCATTGTAGCATTATATACTCCATCCCTACGGTCATTACTTAGGCAAACTATTTCTTACATTATTGCCATGGAAACGTTATTACTGCTGAAAATATTTTCTTCTAATAATGTACGGTAAGTATATATGGAACGAACTTTGAGCGGCGGAGCGGATGTGGTAGCATCTCTCGAGACTTTTCTCATTAAGAAAATAAATAGCGATAATCGATAAATATTGATAGATTTTTCCAGATATAAAATAAGTTTATATTATTATAGATTTGTGTAAATTTTCAGATGTAAAAATATTATCAAGAGAGATCATATTTTTAGCTTCTATTAATATACAGCTTCTTAAAATTCAAGCACAATGCTTAAATATTTCCAAAATTTTAAAAGCTTACTTTTTGCCACACCATAGTACAAATTACAATCTTGTCATATAAATATATAATAATATAATTGCTGCATTAATCAAGATTCAGATACTTATAAAAATTGATGCATGAATAATCCACAATGTAAAAGATATATTTTTCAATAAATTTATAGCTAACTGAAGTAATCTATAATAACTAGTTAAAAAATAATATACTTTCATGTGGATTATCGATAGTGTATTCACATTGCAACTACTCTATACGCTACCAAATACCTGCTGCGTCACTGTCAAATCATAATTATAATTGATATTTCTCGTACGCAATAATATAGATATATATAAAAAAAAAAGATTGGCTAAATGTGTAACTGCTGGATATCCAATGTAATAATGGATATTGTATCCATTTCCTAACTACTCTTTCTAAATTATAAAACCTCTCCCTGAGGACTATGAATATCCAGCAGTTGGGCAAAAATGCTATCTACTAATCGAATAGTAATGGTTAGCCTAATTCAATCATCTCTGCATCTTCTACGTTGTTATGGCCTATATTGTACCTAGAAAATTTTTGCCCGTGAAGTTTTTAATTCGAGTTTCATAATGCAAAATTGTATACTATAAAAAAAAGTTTAAAAATAAGAATTTGTAACTTTTATATTCTTACGTGTGATTTGATAAATGAACATTATGGAAATGATGCGTCGTCCGAGGTGAAAAACCACGAGTTGCTTTGCGAGGACTTCTGGCTTTTATGACTGATGGTGGCGACATGGTATTTAAATAGGGTTGTTGAAGAAACACATCCTCCAATATGCTTGGTGCTACATATGAAAATCCCTGAAGAAAGTTCAAGTCATTAAGAAATGCAACCAGATGTGTATACATAATGATTGAATCCAATCTAGACATATAAATCAGAACGAAACTCACCTGAAATAATCCGTCAGCTGACTCACTTAAAGTATAGTCTACCGGAGAATCTACTGGCGATGAACCAGTAAATAACTGGTCAAATTGCGATACATCATCTGCGCTGGACAATTGTGGTCTAAAAGGAGGTTCTAACTGTCGAGATATAACGTCGTTCCAATTGATATGTATAAAGAATTTGTGTGCCTTTACTTCTTCACCATCCAATTGAGTAGATCCCAATCTTTGCTCAACTTGTCTCTGCACAGAAAAAAATTATATTTCTAATAAACATTTCAAGATATTTAAAAAATGTAGCACTGCTTTTAAGATGTAAATATTTACAACAATTAATTTATGAAATTAATTACTAACCCTCAATAATTTTCGAATAAGATCTTGAGCGTCGGATGTTACATATGGTGGAAAATATAATTTGGCATGGAGAATCTTATCAATAGTTTTCTTCCTGCTATTTGAAGTAAATGGCGGCTGAAAATTTTGTAAATATTATCATAAATTAATATGCACATATCTTTTATCTTAAATTTGTCTGTAATAACAGTACATACAGCTCCTGTAAGCATGTCGTACATTAAACTTCCTAAACTCCACCAATCTACTGCTTTTCCATGTCCACTTCTCGTTAAAATCTCAGGTGCCCTTGAAATACAACAATCAATGTAAATTATAATAGTAGAATTTTTCAAATTATTAATTATACTATGATATTTACATATATTCGATAGTCCCACAAAACGTATGTGTAAGAGCACCCTCCTGTACATGTTCTTTGCACAATCCAAAATCAGTTAATTTAATATGTCCGTTTACGTCCAATAGAATATTTTCCGGTTTCAAATCTCTAAAATAATTCATTACAAGCATTATTACTTCCACGCTGCATGTCAACAGAATGTTTAACACATGCATATCAATTATATTGCAGCCTTAAATTATATTTCAACTTTTGATGCATATAGAGAATTTATCAGGAAAAAATATAGTACCTGTATATAATTCCTTGCATGTGAAGATGCTGCAGAGCTAATATAATTTCGCACAAGTAAAAACTGCAAAACAAAATATCATATGGTGTTGAATTTATCTTTGAAAAATATAATTGAAGATGTTCCTCTTTCACATTTCACTCACCGTGTAGTATCTTCCAAGAAAATTCCTTCAGAATTTAAATGTCGGAATAACTCACCACCACACATATATTCCAATATCAGATATAATTTATGACCAGTTTGAAAAGCGTATTTGAGATCTACGATAAAAGGATGCTGCCAAAAGCAAGCATAATTTTATGAATTAGTATTTTGTGTAAAACATAAGAAAAAATAGAATGTATTTATTTATAAAACATGTTCAAAAACTGTTGGAGGTTATAACTATACCTTTCTCATATGATTGCAAGATTAAATATTTACATATCGAGTCTTAAATACTCTAAATTTTTATGGTATACTGGAATACAACCAACCTTTATAGATTCCAAGATGTTTCTTTCAGCTCTGGTGTGAGCTGTATCCTTCTGATTCCTTACAATCGAGGCTTTGCGCAACACCTGTTTTAAAACAATTCAAAAGAATGTTCTAAATGACTAAAGACAGAAATTACAGATAAGGACGTTTACCAGTGGAGAATACAAAAATATAAAAATAAATATTAATTAGAAAATTTAGCTTAACGTTATTTTAGAGATAACACTGTAAAACTAGTTACGTCCATTCTGCAATGGTTGATGAGCATAAATAAAATGTCTAACGAGAAAATTTCGTGCAAATCTTTATTCACAAAACATTCGCTAACCAAAAAAAAACATAAAACTACATAATTTTTGCCCATTAATATGTAATATGAAACAGTGAGGTAACATTCTTAGATTTCAAATGTTAGTAATCATTCCTCTTTAAAAGCATCTTCCACCGAGTATTTATGGATAACTCGATAACGAGACTCGATATATTCCGAGATAAACAATCACGTTGCATAATTATGCGTCATTTCGGGAATTCAGTACCTTCATAGCGAAGATCGTGCCGCTGTCATTTCCCGTTATTTTGCGTACTTGAAACACCTTGCCGTAGCCGCCTTTCCCGATCACTTTACGCAATTCGAAGTCCTGCGGCCCGACCTTCTCGCGATTGACATTCTGCTCCGAAATCGGTGTCTCCACCACGTCGCTCGACGAGCTAGAAGCGACAAAGGAAAAAACGAAATTCATTAGGTACCTTCGCCAGACGGACAGGAGAGGAGGCCGCGTGGACGCGGCGCGCGAGTCTACTCACTTTACGATGGCATTCAGGCTGAGCGCGACGCATTCCTCCTGCGAAAAGGAAAACAGATGCGGCGTTAGTGCGAGGGAACACGTGCCCGCGCGGCTCGCGAAGCGGAGCCAGCTGCGACGCGGCGGCGTCGGGGATCTACGGGAGGGACAGGAAAGGGCGCTCTCACGTACCGCGTCGATCTCGATGATGTCGTCGTCCTCCATCTCGTCCCTGTGCAGCGGTCCTGCATCCTGCAGCTCGATATCGAAGATCGCCGACATGGTGCGTCGCCCTGTCGCGTCGCCGTACGGTAACACGGGCTGGTAAACGGGCTGGTCGGGTCGTCGCGTCGTCGCGCCGAGCGCGCGGTGTCAACACATCAAGAAGCGTCGACACGCTGTATGTAGACGCGAAGACGGCAGGCCGCCCCAGCAGGCACGAGCGGGACAACGAAGCCACACGGGGGATCGCACGCGCTCGTAAACTCGCTCGCGGATGGTCGCGGAGTGACGTGACGGAGTGGCACTCCGAATTCGGGGAACGGGCCCCGTCCGCGGCTCCGCCGAACGCCTGTCGCAACCGCGCCGGCGGCGGTGGGGGAAACGCGGACGCGCCGGCCAATCGCGTCGCCCGTCGCCGCTCCCACCAGCGCGCGGCGCTCGCGCGGCGAATTCGAATCGCGTATTCCCGAACGCTTGGAATCAGGGAACAAAAGAGCCGTTCCCTCCCCGGGTAGAACGAAAATTATATAATGACATCATATTGACATTAAAATAACGCTAATGCAGTGATAAAATGACATAATGACGACGTTTTGGAGTCATTTTGATATCTCTGTAATTTCTTGTTCTACCTGGGCTCCACTGAGATCGGATATTTTCTGACGAAAATAGATGCATCGTGCGGCCGATTGCCTATCCGAAAACCTATTCTCTTTGTGAAAAATATAAAGAACATACGAAAAGTGAAAGTTTCGTGGTAAATTGTTGTAAAGCGACAGTCCCAAATAAAACAGGAAATGCGGCTTATGTAGTCTTCTAATGGACTTGACTGTCTTCTAGCGGTTTGAATAAGAAATATATAAGTTTAAAAAATTTGTTATCTCTACAACAAAAGCTAAAAAAGGTAATCCCTAGGGTAGAAGAATAAGTCATAATGTCAAAGTGAAACGTAAAAATGACGAGAATATAATTACAGCGTTCCCCTTTCGATCATAATTAATAATTTTTTTTTGTCATTTTGGCATACTTTCAGATCACTTTGACATTATCGTGACTTGCTGTTCTACCTGGGGAGACGCTTTCTCCGCGAGATCTTTGTTTGGGCCATTTCGCGCTTCATTCTTCCCTCCCTTTGTTTCCGGGAGCCGTGTCGGATTCTCGGAACGCGAATGCGTCATACGTTCGAATAAAGATCGCGGCACGCGAGGCGCCTATATAGATCGCCCTCCGCGGATTGTGCAATTTTGCGAAATCGCGCGACAGTGTCGAGTGGTGTCGAGGTCCGAAAGTGGGAGATCCTTGCTCAATAAGGGTACTTTTCGGTGACTTTACACCGAGCTGATCGATGCAATTCAGTGGTCGTCATTGTCGCACTGAAAAACGAGATTATGCGATGACGATAGTACGCGCGCGTCACGCGGATAAATGGAGATAACGTAGGCGGGCACCACCTACGTGCGATAGAATTTCATTACGTTCGCCGCACGTCCGTCTAATTGGCCGCGCGACCTGCCGGGCACGGTTCGCCGAAGATGGTTCAGCGTCATCATGTGCGGGGATACGAGGATTTTCTCGAGTACACGAAGGACCTGAAGGCACCGACGCCGATCTACATGCTGTACACCGGCACGAAGCTGCCGGACACCGGCAAGAGCTGGTGCTCGGACTGCGTGGAAGGTGAGCGGGTTTTCCGCGCGTGTCAACATAACCTGACCTCTCGAGTGCCGTCCGCTCGGACAGCCGAAAACCTTGCAGAGTGCCCGCTGTGAATTCTGTCGGCGGACTGCCAGCGGAAATATAACGGAATGCGGTAGATTAATTGCAAAACGCCCGAGCGAAATATGTCATTACGTAACAATTTGAACGATATGTTTTATCTCACAATCAGATAACCAGATTTATTGGAAACGAATTTTTTGTAAAGTGTCTGCTGTAAATTTTGCTAATTAACAACAGCAAAGTATAACGACTTGCTAGTAAAATGTGATGGCAAGTTGACTGCAAAAACCGAGACAGTTTGCCGGTTCGTAATTATTTGAATTATATATTCCATTGATCACTGTGCGTTTTCTAAAACTGGTCCAAATATCAGTGAAAGTTCAGATTTCTAAATGCTGGAAACAAAATAATATGATTAATAATGAAATGATGACAGTATAAGACATTTGTTTCGAAAAATCAATTGATTATCTGGATTTTGGAATCTTTCAAAGAATGATTTTTGTATGACTCATTATTTAGGAACTTTGTGGCAAAATACAGATATGAGATTATCAAAAAATTTGTTTGAGAAAAACATGCTAGCGATATCTTGGAATATCTAGATTAAATTTGAATCACTAATATCTCCTGTTATTATATAAATCTAATATATGTATGATAATGTTGCTTTATATGATTGATATTAGATTTTAAGTTATCAGTCAGTATATTTACATAGGAAATTTACTGAGTTATATAAATAATGAATACTATTTTGTCTCGTTGCAGCTGAGCCATTTATTGAAAAAGGTTTTGAAACAGCACCTGAGGGAACATTATTAGTCATAGTAGAGGTTGGAGACAGGCCATTGTAAGTAAATAAAATGTTTCATATCTGCGACTGTTATTTCTATACAAATTATTGTGAATAATATCATTGAACTGTTAGCAAATAACATAAAATATCTAATTTTATCTAATAACATAAGATTTAATGTAAAGAAAATTTTTAAATATCTTTTATATGCTGTCCTAGTTGGAAAGATCAGAATTGTCCATTCAGGACAAATCCTGTTACCAAGTTGAAGGTCTTGCCAACTCTGGCTCTGTGGGGGACTCAGAAACGTTTAGAAGGTGATCATTTATTGAAACCTGAGCTTATCGATATGCTACTAACAGATGAAGACGATTAAAGATATTTGTAATATATATTGTCTTTCTATATTTTTCTAAAGATTATATATACCTTGAATTATAAACTACATTTTTATATTGTATTGTATATCTATTTTTGTATAATTATCATTCCTTCCGTTACTCTACTTTAAAAAGAGATATCAGATTGTAAAAAAAGATAGTAGTGTAAGATGCTCGAGCAGGGTTATTTCAGTCTCTAATGTCACATAGATATATAAAGATATGTGATTTTTTGTTAAAAATTGTATGTGAGATGAGGGCGGAATTTAAACTTGGACCCTTCTGTTACTAATCACTCGTGTTAGCACGCAGCCATGCATCATCCCATATCCCAAAGAAAGATTATATAAATTAAAATAATAGGATTTATTAATTTTTTTATGCATTTGCATTCTTATATTCTGTAATTATTATTACAATTAAGAGCCATATAATCTTTCGAGCAGTAAGGAAATAGGGAAAGGAAAAGAAATGCCAAATAATCAATTAAAATGCTACGACGAAATCTATAAAAATTACAAAGCATTTACCTTATACCTAAGCTTTTACAAGAGTCCAATATAAAATCCTTCCAAAATTTTAACTTGATCTATCATGAATAAAAATACTAAAAACTAATACTAAATACTAATACAAATTTTCTAAGAGGATCCATTTTATTACATAATTGGTGCCACTTCTTGTGCCGGGGGTAACATACGCACGGAATAATGAACTTTCTTATTCCTTAGAATACTGTAGGTATTGTCGAAAACAACCGAATCTGAAACAAAATTTAGAATAAAATTTAACATATTGTCATTAATTGACGTGCTCAGCAGTATGGGCTTACAAGTCGTTGAAGTTTCGCATGTTAATATTCCAATTTCGTCTGATTGATGAGACGCAACCCTTCGGATAGGTATAACTTCTGTTTTTGTACCATTAGCCACATCCTTTTTCAAAATCCCAAATTTAATATCATGACCTTCGCTTCGGAATTCCCAACTAATAAACATAAGAATGTGTTGAGAAAAAAGCTCTTCCTCTCCTTTTTCCGACATAATTAAAATATATTTATCACCTTAAAATAGAACCCTCTTCAGGCGCAGAAATGTCAAATTCTAATTTTCCTCCTTTCCGAACGACGACGGTAGTATAATCCTCGTTTGGTTTATTATCCATATTGTTGATATACATATCTTTAGGTACCTTACCACCTTGGCAGATCTGAAACAATTTCGACTATCATTCTCCAGAACAAGATATATATTTACATTTAGAGAAAATCATTAGGGAGATAAAAAGAATAACGTAAATTTATTATTCCAAAACGAATAAATGTATAAAGTGAAGTGCAAGAGTCTTCAACAAAAAGTGAATTTTTCGACGAAATTTTAGAGTTTGTTAAAATAAAAATTTGAGGAAAAATATTAATTTCAATTAGTTAATTATATTAATATTTAAAAAATTCACAAAGACGATTAAACTTATTACATAAAACTTCATATGTTTTATCAAAGTTTCCAAATTTTAATATATTTAGTATATTCTATATACATAATATATTTAGTATATTCTATATGCATATTTAAAGAACTGTATTAAATACTTTTGATGTATATCTCGGATTGCCATCTGGGTCTGTTAGTGATCCACCAAAATGAGCAGGTATCTGATCCTTTGGTACGAGTTTAAGAATTGCTGCTTGCCATTTTGCAGGATCGGCTTTAAAGATTTGCATTTTCGAAATTGTATAATCATCCATGAATTTTTTGATAATGGTAAAAGCAAAGGCGAAGACTCTCGGAGCTGTAACAATATAGTATATACTAGCATCACTCCGTTTAGATACATTTTTAAATCAACCAATTGTTAACAATACATTATTTAAAATTTACGATCTTTTTTAACCATAATAGTCTTTCTCTTTTTACATCGACTCATCATTTTAAATGAAATTCCGGAAAAAGATGAAAAAGGACAATTTAAAAGAAGAAAAAGCAATGGAAGAAAACATAAGGATTAATATTTCATGCTAAGTCGGTTATCGCAGTTGTCGGCTTTCAAGCTATTCAGATCACTTGACATTTTAACTACAAAGAGAAATGAAGTCATAAAATATTTTATAATACTCATGTACATTATAATACGATTTATTACCAATTAACACGAAATTTTTATGCATTAATGCAGTTATCGTTCTATGATTCATCAATAATTCACGGGACCTGGATAGAAAGTTGTGTTAAATAGCCATAACATGGAACATATATTAAAATATATTTTATAAATATATAAATATATTTTATTTACTTTCGTACTATTCGTATTTTATAAGCAGTTTTTTTTAGGCAAACAATGCACATAAAAATCCAATATCCACATCTATTTCGTAGATATATGATAACATTTAAATAAAATCGCGCTAATGCATTGTGATTGTCATATTTTATTAAACTTACCGTTGATCATAAAGCACATCTTTAGAATTTCCGGATAGTTTGCCTCGTACATTTGGATGAAATTAATGATCAGCTCGCCAGCTACAACAATACGCACCGGTAAAATAGAAAAGAAAGCGGCAGGATGTGTATTGACAATAAGAATAATCAGTCATTGTAAAGGTATTTTTTACCTGGTTTCCACAAAAATGGCTTAAGATTAAATCCGTCCATATCAAAGATAACGGTCACTTGATTAGCGATCTCTCCGTGCTTTTTGGATTGCTCTCTGGCTAAGTTTAAATAACTGTCTAACAATTTTATCATAGCTTTGACGAAATCCTTCTGTGTTAGTACATGTAATATTCCGTACATGTCTAAACCGGCAAAAGGTACGACGATCACTATAAAAAAAGTTTATATACTTATATGTATATATTGATTTGTATACTTGCAGAAATGAAGTTTGAAAAAAATTATTTTTATCGTCAACAGATCAAACTTGTCTGATGTAATAAACATTACATTTTTATAGCTTTCGGGAGTATTATCTAGTTTCAAATAAAGAAATAATTTTTTCCATTCGAAAATTACGAGTATTTCATTGTTAAAATAATATTTTTCACCATGAGAGAGAGAGAGAGAGAGAGAGAATTAATAAGATTAAATAAGAATCTGACACTTCAAAGTAGCGTAAAATCGTAGTCATAGTCTTTTTTACATTTTATGTATATTTTTTATGGAGAAAAATATTTCTGAGAATCAAATGAAAACTTTAAGGTCACTGTTTCTTTAAAATATCAAAATTTGCATTTAGGCGCTATACTTATGTTAGATTTATTGTTACGTTGAACAAACCAGAAGCGTTTCTAAAAAATATATTTCATTGTTATATCTAACAATAAGTTTGTAAATCATATTGTATCCGACAATTTTTCATTATAATTATATCGATATTTGAAGTTTATATGTATAACGTTAATAGAATATAAGTTATATTTTTTATTTTATATAAGTTAATAAAATATTTTCTTATTTAATATTATAATATGTGCTTTTCGATTATTACTATTCTCCAGTTTCTCTCTTATAAGTAATAAAATTTTGTAGTATTTCGACTAATAGAATCTTTTTTTATTGCTTAATTAGTACGCCTGTTTTTTACACTATTAATAGATCAATCAATGTAACGTTTTAATATAACGTCATAAAAGCATTTTAAAGCAGTTCGCAGATTTACGATTCAAAGATTGATTGTAACAAAAAGATTTTTACCTGGTGCCCCGTCCTTGTCGAACCCGCTTAGTCCATGCGGCAGATAATTTTGCATTACTTCAGGCATATCCCAATTAATCAAATTATCAGCGTCCCACTGTTTTCGCCATTCCATTGACTGTAAATAAGTATTTTCCGTACATGTTTATTGTTATTTTGTTAAATGATAAGAAGATAATGCTTTGCATTGTAATAAAAATTATCAATGTATAGCTGTTCCGTCATTTTTATTTTTATCAGATTTTAATAAATCTTAAAATCTAATTAAAAGATTTCTCTACCATTCTTATTTTTTGCACAACAGTGTGAAATTAAATAAATGTAACATAATATATTTGTATTACAATATGAATAAAATATTTCCGTATGAAATCTTTCTTTATAAAGATGATGCATTCATGTTGCTGTGAAAGTTAAATTTCTCTCGTGGGAAAATGATAATAAACTAATCAGAAGTTAAATATGTCAACTAGTTATTCAACTAGCTGAACTTATTAAAAGAAATGATATATGAT
>VBVQ01004871.1:0-13445 GCA_011636635.1 Tetramorium simillimum | reverse complement strand
GGAAACTTCGTTCGCGAAAGTTGGCTTCAGGTGTAGCCAAAGAATTAAATCATAACTGTGATAAGAACAAAGATGTCTTTTGCTATGTGTGTAGCCAATATGAAATACCAAATACGATTATTTGTTCCTTTCGGAGAACTTTGACCACTGTACTATAACCGTCATTACCAATTTTGAAATTCTGACAACACATTGACAATTAGCGATCTCAGAAACCTCCAAGTGGGAACTGTTGGCTAAAATAATTAAAATTTTGCATGTATGTCATTTTCAATTCACCATTTTGAATTCGCTATTATGAATTTTGAAATTTTTACATCAGATTCGTAATCAGTGACCTCGAAAACCTCTAAGTAGAGATTTTCAACCAAAATAATCATAATATTGCATGTTCCGACCACTATTTGGAATCCGCCATCTTGAATTTTGAATTTTGAAATTCTGACTGCAAATTCGTAGTCAACGACCCAAAAAACCCCTGTATATCAAGTTTCATGAAAATCCATTCAGAATACATATATATTCTTCGAACGTCATGTCGCCATATTGAATCCGCCATTTTGAAATTTTGAAGTATGGATAAAAATAAATAATCATCACAAGGATTTATCATTTTTTATGTGAAATATCGGACATGTAGTCGAATTTTTGCAGAAAATCGATAATTTCTGCGTTTCGGCCGCCATTTTTAGTCCGCCATATTGGATTCGAAAAAATATCGGTGTATGTCCTTGAAGTACAAATATTTTGACCACGAATGATGCACTTTTAGTATCTCTGGAAAAACATTTTCAATATAAAATCATTTTGCACTTTCTTCCGCCATATTAGATTTCCCAGTGGAGAAAACGAAATTTTGACCACGGCATCTTAAAGAACGACCCCAAAAACATAAGGGATGACAGTTTCATTGATATATTCGAAGATTTAGAGGAGTGACCATTTGAAATTAAGACAAAAATTTTGTCCTTTTGGACGTTAATGGGTTAATCAGAAGATGTTTGCGTGAAAGAGGATTCAGATCGCGTGCTCGTGCTCGAATATCAATCTTGTATATGGCACATCGACGTGCTCGTTTGAAATATGCACGCACTTATTTGAACGGGACTGCGAGACAATGATACAACGTACTATATACTGATAAATCGCGATTTTGTCTCTCCGGTTCTAATGCAAGAACTCGTGCTTGGCGCCGTCAAAGACATCATTATGATCAAAATTACGTTGAACCTGTCTGAGCATTTGGCGGTGATTCCGTTATGATATGAGGTGGAATACCAACGCATAGACGTATGGACCTCGTCATTTTATCATCTTCTGGAGTGACAGTAGTACGCTATATAAAGGAAGTTTTACGTCCTCACGTACTTCCAATGTGTTGCCAAATGGGCCCTAATTTTCGATTAATGCAGGACAACGCCATGTTCACACATTGCCAGAATAGTCTTCAATTTTTTTACTGAAAACAATATAGAGGTGCTGCTACATCCACCGAACAGTCCAGATTTCAATCCCATTGAACATGTGTGGGATATAATGGGCAAAATATTACGAAATATGGAGAGACCACCAATCAATTTTCAGCAATTGGAGGCAGCGTTGCAACAAATATGACATGAAATGCCTCAGGCCACAATTAAAGCTTGTATTAATATGCATGACCGTCTACAAGAAGTCATTCAAAGACGAGGCTGAAATATTTTTAAATGCAATCACAAACACAAACACAAATACACACGCACGCATGCACGCACACATGATGCGCCAAATCAACCTCCTCGTGATGCAGATCAGGTAATGCTGATGCTGGCAGTAATTGCACAAAATGTATGGGTAGTTTCAAAACACCATAACTTCGTGAAAAAAATTGTACGACATTCATTTTTTTAATTTACGTGGAAAAGTCCAAATAGTTCGATAGTTGTAATAACATTTGCGAAAAAAATTCATTGCAACATGTGTGGTGCGTCAAACTATGCAATTTTTTGGGAAATGAAATACGTCCTTACTTATGAAAAGATAGGCTTACTTATGAAAAGATGGTCTCGAAGAGAGAGAGATAAATTCAAAATGTCCTAAATGCTTTTTAAATTATAGAATTTAACCCTTAAAGCGCACACTTCCGAAAAATTACGTAAAGCGCACTGGGGGTATGAGATACCCCAGTATCTTTAAGTATGTGCTGTAACGACGCTATTGACTATTTTATTGCATAAAATTTCTGAATGAAGTTAATGTCATGTATATTAAGGATAAACAAAAGTTATAGCGATTTCTTTAAATTAACATTGTTTAAAAAATTATTGAAAAAAAGGACGGAAAAAATATCACTTTTCACTTAAAATTGAATAATTAGCAATTTTCAATATTTTAAAGTAAATATTTAGCTGGATATTCTTGAGACATGGTACTTACGAGAAAAATTTATTACAATAGTGCGCGTTTCAAAAAAGGTATTTATTTGGAGAATTGAAAGTAATGATTTTTTTCGACACGTCTTATTCGAATGCTACCTCAAGCATACTGATGATTGGACGAACGGTTCTGCTGCTCATAAAATTAATACTCGAAACTACTACCAAATGTTGCTACAAATTCAATTTTCTACATTTTAATGGGACTTATTAGAGCACAAAATTCGGAGTGGGGTATATGTCATACCCCATGTGCGCTTTAAGGATTAAGCTTCAGAACAAAAAAAAATTTTAGGATACGACCATTTTTGACGGAGTTAGGCTTATTTGAAATAATGCGAAATTTTGGCATGAAATTTCCTGTGCGATGATTTTGATCGCCAGTGTATTACAAAATAAAGAATAATAAAGTATTAAAGTAATCTTGAGTAACTTGAAGTTTGCGATTCAATATTTTATCAAAGAAAGTAGCTAATCTTTATATATCTTGTGTATCTTTTTGTTATAGGCTACAAAATTTTTGATAAATATTATTGTATGTAATAAGTTTACCGTTTAATAACAAAAAATTCCTTTCTGAGACTTTCGATTCCTGGTAAAGATAATAAAATAAAATATATATAAATATACCGATGTATCCGCAAACTTCTGGCCGGAGGTGTATACAGGGTGTCCTAGAATAAATGGCCAACCCGTCAATGATACATAGTTTGCATTACACTGAATATAAAGGTCTTATACCATTTTACAAATGGCGCAATATTAATCGAGTTATTAACTGTTAAAGTCGAACGTATGAGAGTGCGCGGAAAGAAACGCTCGAGCCGCTCGAGCTACGCATGCCCCAGCGAAGCAAGTATTGACTGGCGATGCATAGATGAGGAGAAGGAGCAACGATATAACTACGAGTAACGGCGCGCTGTCCTTCTTCTTAGATCGTCCTTCTCTCCGCGCGATCTTATTCGTTCAACTTTAATAATTAATAACTCGATTAATATTGTACCATTCGTAAAATAGTATAAGATTTTTCTATTCACCGTGATGCAATTTATGTACCATGGATTGGCCATTTATTTTAGGACAACCTGTATATAGAATAAGGTTGCAATCTTTTGACCATTTAACTTTGAAGGACTCTATCTGAGCAAAGATTACTACAGGACTAAAATAATTTATACAAATGTAATACAAGATACATTATTTTTTTATATTTACAAAACAAACGATATCGCTTTATAGACAACTGTGTAATGAAAAAAAAATCATTTGTAACCATGTTCCTTTCATTGGACCAGTGGAACCTTGATTGGACCTCCGATTCAATGAAGATAACTTTAGGATTACAATAACATTTAATCAAAAACGTAAATTAAAACAATAAATAAACTTTTATAATTGTCTTTTATTTGTTAAGGTCAAATATAAAATCAAAATCACCAAAATAAAAAAATATAATTATAAATAATTGTTGGGACGACGATACCCCGACCCTAGATGTATGTACCAATGACATCTTTCGTGGAACTAAACCGTCTTAATCCCTAGCGGTGCTGCATTACTCTCTTGGACCGTTATTCTCTCTATTCGTGTCTTGTACTCTCTGGTCGGTCGCTAGACGGTTTCTATGCGCCTTCTTTTGTATACGTTACAATAAAGTATGTTGCTTGTATTAATAAAATGGTCAAGTGTGTTCACTGTGCCTCAGAAACCTCTTCGTTTCCCAATAATAATAATAATAATAATCTCCTTTACGCATATTCAAATTAATAAATTAAAAATAAATATTATTTGTTATTTGTATTTATACTATTATTTGCATTTATATTACTTATTTGGTTTTTGATCTTCATATTAACATTCATAGAAACTATATTTATTCATTATGAAAAATAAATCAGTTTTTGCAAAACGGGCAAAAATGTTTTTTTATATGCTGGCTGACACAAACATTCTTCGTAAACTCATGATTTACATGTTAGGCTTTTTTATTAGTTCCATCAAGTCTACGTTTCAGTGTCGCTTTAGGGAAGCCATACATTCTATTGACGACATTAAAACCAATTTCTTTTTTTTATAATTCTAATGCCAATTTCATACTGGTCTTTCTTGAAGAATAATATTTTCCGCGTTTCGCCATTCTATAAAGAAAATTGCTTTAATTGGACCGTCCATTGAAAGCACCTCCTATGTGGTCCAATGATAGCAACTAAATAGATATAGAATTGATATAAACAACTATTTCTAAAAACACACAGTAAAATCTCATCAATAACGTACTTGAAATTTGATAGAAGAAAAAGTAATTAATATACTATTAAAAGTACAGTTACACAATACATCATATTTGTTACTTACCTCTATAAATGCGTCGCGTGAAAATAATATTACGCAGTCACGAACAAGTTTGTATGAAATTCTGTTCACTGTATGCTCGCGTAAATTGATGGTTAATGGGGGTTAGAGGTTACGTCCGCATTTACGAGATAACAGAAATTTCTGGGCCATTGCTATGTTATAGCAACGGTCTAATGGTGGCACCAGTCCAATGATCGCAACTTTATCCTATATATTTTTTTCTTTTTCGACATTGAGAAGGTAATTTCTTACAAGATATTAACAATTTTGCGCTTGATTTAATATTAAAACAGCTAGAGAGTTAGATAGATTCTCACTACTACAGAATAATTTAATTAAATATTCACACTGGTGTTCACAGACTTCTAAACATGTATTAATACCAATATTATTTTGAACATCTAGTGGTATTAATAAAGAAATCGATCTATTCTAATACGTATTCTTATTTTTATATCTTTCTTGTAGGAGTAATAGCCATCTTACGTTTTATGTAACCCCACAAAAATTCTCAATGCCGAACATTTTTGTACACAAATTTGAAGTAACTTAGAATATATATGTACAGGGTGATGCAGATACATACTGGGCAGTACGACGGGTTGCGCGGCAGACTTTGCAGGAACAAGCGCGGATCACAAGCTTGTTTCGTCTATTCATTTTTTCTACACAGAGAGAAATGTTTCTTTGGATTTAATAAATTTTATTAAAGTCAAAGAAATTTAATTATTGGAATAGGGTCAAACAAACTAATGTTTGAACAAACAAATATGATTGTTTGAAACTTTAGACAACATATATGTGAAACAATTGTATTGTACTGTCAAACAATTTTGTTGGTTCTTGTAAAAAAATTTTATTTGATTTAAAAATTTATTTTGTTGCTTTGAATAATTTTGTTATTTCATGTAAATATTGTTATTATTTATTAAAACATTTTTTTATTTCATTAAAATAATTTTATTGTTTTACGTATATTTTACATATGTATTATATATGTATATAATACATAAATAAATATTGTTTTAGAATGAGATATTTTTTGCACATCTCATTCTCAAGTTCCAACTCTAACGTCGTTGGAACTTGTGATTGTAACTTTCAAAATCTGATTTATTTAAAGAAGTATATTTTAGGCTTACTTATATATATTTCGATGGTGAATTTTACTTACGAGTAAGCTTATGGTATCATGTGACGACCGGCGTAGACGAATGGCGACTTTCGAAAAAAATAACGACTAATTGAAAGAAATAATGCATTTGTTTAAATCAAACGTATTTACAATATTATTTCAAATAATACTTATTTTTCTGTCAAAAAAAAAATGATTTAGTGCAACGAAACAACTAAGTTTTTATTCAATAAAGTAATGTTTTGGATATTCAAATATTTTTTATAATTAAACAAATATAATTCAAACAAACACATTTACTAAATCCAAAGAAACGTCTTCTCCCTGTGTACTTGCAGCTTGCAGCAACAGCCGCTTTCGCGTTCCTCCACGCTCGTGGTGTTTATTTCGAACGAGATCAAGGCGAACGAGATGGAAGAGAATGCCGTAAATGTGGAATGGACCATTTCGATTCCGATAACTCCTTCCGGGGTCTCTTACCGTAAGCATGTTCGCGTCGTCGACGTTGACGGGGGAGGAGATTTCTCGCGCGGTAAAGCTTTTATCCTCTTCTTTTTTTCCCTCTCTCTCTCTTGGACGATGACTTGAAAGGTCCAAGGACGTCCGAAAAAAGTGACTCCTGTATTGAAACGCGAGCTGCGTTAACGGAACCAAGGACACGTACCGTTCGGGACTGTTACGAAACGTGCGTCGATCCAAAACGGCGGCACATCGGCTCCAAGTTTGAACCCGAAAGTCGAAGCGGCAATATGGTCCGTATAAATTAAACGACCCTGCGAAAGCGAATAATAGAATGATTAGGCGATCGCGTGACAGATACGTAAAAGCCACTCTACCCAATTGTGCCTGAAACGCAAAGTAATTTGTAAGACGGAATCGAGATTGAAATTTCTTTCTGCCTGTCTGCTTGAGTCCGTTCCTTTCGAGAGCAGCGAGTGCATTATGGTGCACCATTCAAGGATGCCAAATAAAAAAGACGGACGTTCCTCGAGTGGGAGACAAGAGCTGGTGCAATTTTTAGATTTTTTTTTTAGGAAGAAAAAGACACGAAAAATTCACAACAACTTCTTCTTTCAAACATGAAAGAGGTATTCTGTTAAATCGCACATTAATCGCATATTAATCGCACAGATAATCGTTATAGACACAAAAAAGGATTCACTGTTTTCAATGCTTTATGAATTATAGCGTAATCTGTTTCAAGTTGCTACTCAAAAGAAATCTTTTGTTCGCGATCGAACCAACAGTATCGTTCGCGTAATTAGAAAATAGATGCGACCATGGATTCCCGCATTCGACGTCAGTTTTTTTCGCATCGCCTAGAGCGTCGGCTTGCAGAGTTGTTTGTCAAATAGAGGGAAACGATCTGATTCGAGAAAAACAGCTTTTGCTCCGCGAAAAGTCTCCGTGCAGCTGTGCATACTTGCGTCTTTTGAACTTATCGGAGGGCAAAGACCTTCTTTATTATAAAAGGCCTTCGACGCGTCCTCTCGGCCTCAGTCGTTAATAGCCGTTCTCTCGATTATTAGCCGCTAGCCGATTTTAGAGTTGCCCGCTCTTTTTTCGTCGCGATCGCCTTGCAATTCTTCGCGCAGCGGAATGCTTGTCCGCGTTGCAATACTTCGAATTCTGCGTGTACTTGAACTGTAAATATATTGTACATATTGTTTTACCGAACTCTGCTTTTCTTTTGTGTGTGCCTTATCGTGTCGTTCGCCTCTTTCTCGAATTCCGGATATCGCGCTCAAACATCTTTTCAAAAAGGATTCGTTTTGTATTCGAAAACGGGCTTAGAAATATGAGAATATATTCTTGAATTTTTATTTTTTATAATCATAGTACGATAATAATTTTTATATTTTGTTTCACTTGTTTTTCCTTTCAAGTTCTATATAGCTGTCTAGCTCTAGGATGTAAGTGCAATGAAAATGCTCAATATTTTATTAGTGTACTGTATATACATATTACACATACTACTATACATGCTATATATTAATTATATTAAGATTGAAAGTAATATGCCGTTGGGGTTAATTGTAACATGCTCCAACATGAAATATAAACTACTTTGTAACTATGTTTTTACCTTTTTAGTTATGATTATTAATGATTCGAAAGTGATAATAATATTATATTTGATGAATTAGCGGTTTGCATCACAGTGAATCATTAATCAAGTTTTAGGATATTTGCTCGGAGGCGACCGTCAGTAAGTTGCGAGGAATGAATCACGGGTCAATTTGTACACTGTTACACACGCAACGCGATATAATATTCCTAAGAACGTGAAATAAATAGTAATACTGACCTCTTACTTGACTAAGCTTCACGACGCGCGACCTGGCGAGACTGAAGTTACAAGGAGGATTCAGTTCCTGAGATGTAGCTGCTATGAGCGACGATTGAAAACTAAACCTTTTAAGACCGAGACCGAACGTAGTTTGTGGAGAAAAGGAGAGTTTCTTTAAAATAAATGTAGGCAGAGATATTAGTATATTTGTCAAGTCTTTCCTAGGAGAAGAAATAATCTGACAAGGGACAAGTACAAAGTACATACAGAATCCACCTGGAATTCTGTTTTAAAAAAATATTGAATAGATGATTGAAGAATGGGTTTTTTTATTCTCAGAAAAATGAAGGGAAATTTTTCTTCCTCGATATATTTATAGCTCTCTGTATAATCAATTTTTTTCCTGAAAAATTATGGTCTGTGAATAAAATTTTAACTTTTATATCTATATTTTAACTTCATTTCAAAACGTTCAACAGGGAACTACGAACAGATAATACTTTGAGGGAAAAAATTGATCATACTGAGAGCTATATATATATGTCAAGGAAGAAAAATTTCCCTTCATTTTTCTGAGAATCAAAAGAAAACCCATTCTTAGAAAAGACTTGACAAATATACTGATATCCCTGCCTACATTTATTTTAAAGAAACTCCTCTTTCCTCCACACTTCGTACTGCGAGAGTAATCATCACCGCGGAAATGTATGTATTGTAATAGGTTTGACAATTCACGCATAGGTTAACTTAAATTTGTGTACTTGATTATACCAAAATAAACGTATCTCATGTAGTGAGAATGAAATTAATGATTCGAAAGTTGAATAAAAGATTGATCGGATGAAAATAACTCTCCGGGCTCCGAGGGGGGAACGGGGGAGAGGGATATGTTAGCGCGCTTAGGTTCGCGTTCTCTCTCCCACCCGTTCACGTTCGTATCTCCCACCTTCGCTCGTGCTTCCCGCTCGCTCGCTCGTTTCTATTTTTTATTATGTAGGATCGGAGGAGTAATATCTCTTACAATACAAAAATAATATTATTCATGTAGAAATTATATATTATTATTCTTAAGTATACAAAAATTTTTATTGCTTAAATAATAATTGCATTTTACAACAAATTTTCAAGATATGTTTTGAATATTATATAAAATGATGGTAAGTATGATGTAAGTTTTCTAAATTTATTTGTATTTTCAAAATATCTCTTACATTACAAAAAAATATTATTGAGCTAGTAATATAATAAAATTATATAATAATGTTGCAATATTTTAATTATATAATATTTATAGTTATTAAAGAACTGAATTTATAATTTATTTATATACTCAGTATTTATAACTACAATATATATAATAACATTATAATTATACTTATAATAAGTTGCGACACACCAATTTAAATTGATTTCCACTGTCTATTGCGTTGAGCGGAAGCCGATTTCTTCTATTAAATTGTTGACCTTGGTAATTGTGCATCTTGGCTGCGCCTCAGTTTAGCTGTAATTATAATAGAAACATATTGTATTTATATATTTTATTTGTTGTTTTAAGGTTTAAAATAAGAACAAATTATACTTACAGTTCTATTAATGTCTCCATTCGAACCCATCTCTAAGTTGATCGAAAAGCTTTTTATAAAGCATGTATACCGTGATGCAAAGTCGGCACTCGGCTGCCGACCCCATCGTTGCTAGTAACCTTCCACAACCGACGCATTTTAAAATGTTATGCAGATCCTGCCCCGTAAAAGTTGCTACCGAATGCCACGTCCCGATGTACCGTCGGAAATTCTGTCTATCGATAATGCGTCTGTTGATAAAGCAGAACAGGCACAATTTTTCTTTATCTGCACCTAGGCGTACATAAATAACCTGATCGGACATTATACACGACGTTCCTATGAGTCTCCTGTAGGCCTCAGGATACTCTGCCAGCAGAACGCCATCGAACAATTTCATGTCTGATCTAAAAAAAAAATAAAACCTGGTTTAATGTCCATGCTCGAATTTAATAAAATACTAAATATAAAAAAGTTTAAGAATTACTTACTCTTAATTGTTGAGAAGTCGTCCACGTTGTGCACAAGGCGAGGGATCGCAAAATTTTTATACGACAGATCTTACGTGACAGCTCCTTATATAATGTGACTCTGCCACAATCTCGAAAAAGGTTACCGCGAAGACTTCGTGAGTTCAAAGAAGGATACTAAATCATTTTTTTCATATCTATAGATATTAAATCCACGTGTTTCCATCGTTATGCTCTCTCCCCGCTTCCACCCATTCACGTTCTCTCTCCTACTCCTTCGTTTACTCACCTTTGCATCTCATATTATTCACGCTCTCTCCCATTCAAATTCACGTATCATGTTCTCTCTCTCTCTTTTTTCACCCTCACCCGTTCTCTCATACTCGCGTTCTTTTTATAGTTTTATTATTCTTAATTTAAAATTAAAATTTTTGAAGTGTGAAAGAGGATTGAGATATGAAAAAGACAGATTAAAAATTTTTTTAAACAAATATATTTTTTCGTAATATGTACATTATGTTAACGCATTATACAAAATATTATTCATCGCAAAAGCTAATAATTCGCTATGGGTTAAAAATATTTTTAAATAAATATGTTTTTTTCGTAATGTGTACATTAAGTTAACGCATCATATAAAATATTATTCATCGCAAAAGCTAATAATTTGCAATCAATAAGCGAATTTTTATCAGAAACCTTATGCATGATTTTAATTGCATCACATTTATCAGTAGTACAATTGGATTTTATAGTATTAACTGCTTATATTCCTCACAGACACTATGCGTATTCTAGCATAGATCGAAATATACATGTTCCCGAGTAGAAGTTTTGTCCGGCATATCAGATTTAGCTTGCGATAGATCAGGCCCAGATCAGGTTTTAGTGAGGTATACCGGCATACCAAAATCCGGTAATTATCTGGCCCTTATTTCATGTGCCGGACAAAAACTAAAAGTTAAATAATTTTTATCAAGAATAAGAAAATGAAATTTTATAAAAGATACAAATATAGATATAAATATAAATTTTTATATTTTATAAGAAATTATATAAATTTTTGTCTGTGTCCGGTACAGTCATAGACAGATCGGTTGCAACACTTTTTTTTTAATGATTTTTGGAACGCGTAAAAATTTTGAGAATGCGAACCACTTCTTCGGATACATATTAAAAGCGGTTATGATAGCTGTCAATGCACTACTGATTTGAGTTATACAAGGTGAAATGAAGAAATGTATTTGCGTTTTACGACAAATTCTCGTTTCGAATATTATAAGATGATGGAAAGTATGATGCAAATTTCATTTATTAAATTTATTTATATTTTAAAAATATCTTTTACATTACAAAAAATATTATTATTATTGGCGTAGTAACATGTAATATAACATACAACGAACATTTATAATTTATTTACAGTATTTATATACAGTATTATAACTACAATGTTTATGTTATAATTGTAATTACAATTAATATAATAACATTATTATTATACTTATAATACTATATAATAATGTTATTATAATTTTGTATTATATATATATTAATATATTTGCTTAAACTTTATAGAATGGATTCAAGGTTTTTTTCATTTTCAGGATCTTTCACGTTGAGCCTGTATATAATGGCAATAATTTGGTTTCTGCAATTCGCGCCGTATACAAGTTGCCGCGTAATAATTCAAATTGACTTCAGTACAAATTAAATGCTAATAACTTTATTTTTCTATCAGGCCTGCCACGCCCTCACCCTAATAATATTTTAATAAATATTAAAGTCGCATATGATTTTAATACATATAATAATATAAACAACTTTATTACATCTTATAAAAGAAATATATTCAATAATTTGTACTAATCTTGTATAATACTAGTTTTGTCTTGAAGTGTGACTAAAATTATAGTATTATATAAAATCATATTATTTTATAATTTTAAATATTGACAACATCGAATGGACTCCTTCAGTATTTATTGTTGTGAGAGCGCAACCAATAAATTTTGCAATAATATTATAGTATCATTCTCTTTTGGGAATCTCGGTTTTTCGATTCGCGGAAAGGACTTCAGCGAGACTTCGAGGTCTTGAACGAGAATGCTACCACGCAGCGCTTACGTGTGAGGATAGCGCGTGTCGAACTTGCCTCGTGCAAGACCTTTAAATTTGTTGTATGATATTTTCTTATACGATATATATGATTTTTTTCGATTGTCGCGTGGAGTGACAGATGCCTTTTGATTTCGCATGACGTGACAGTTATGTAACCAGCGTGTGCGTATCGTATACGTTCAAGATATATTGCACGTGGCCGTTGTCCGACGTGACGTGCCATTACGAGACTCTTTTTGACGCTGTCGTCGAGCATCAATGTGAATATATTTATTAATTAAAAGATATTAATATTTATTATTGTTATATTGTTACTATTGCATATCATTTGATATTTTATTATTATTATTGCAGGTCATTTGATATATTATTTTATGATCTATTTATATACATCCTTAAACTTAATTTGTCATCTATATGAAAGTTATATGATCTGTTGATGACATATTTAGTTTAAGTGTGCATATAAATTTAGTTTGCAATTTATAAAGTTTCATTGAGCTCAATGTATTAGAGAGATATGGAAATATTTTATTATGGAACTTCATAAATTCGAAACTAAATATATACATTCGTAAACTTAATTAATTTCATTAAATTCAATGTACCAAAGATTTATTTTATATTAGAGTTATTATGATTGATGATAGATTTAGTTTAAGCGTGTATGTAAATTTAGTTGGTAATTTATAAGTTTTCATTAAGCTCATTGTATTAGAAATTCATTTTATTATGGAACTTTATAAATTAGTAACTAATTTTACCTCCATTCTTGAACTTAATTTGTTATCAACGTGTCATATAAATCTTTTATAAAATAAATTATTAATACTTTCGATTTAATGAAACTTTATTACATGACATGTTAAATAAGAAAAAGTACGCCTAAGATATTTATTCGGTTTGGCACCCGGGAAAAAATAGGATTGATGTGATCAGATACAATTATATATAAATAGATCTGAGTAGATATAATAATATCTTGAAAATGGCGCGATATGATCATATCTGAAAATTTTTATATTATTATATATTATCAGACAAAATTATATATGTCATCAGATCTTTTTGCATATAATTATATATGGCCAATTATAT
>VBVQ01004870.1:0-13447 GCA_011636635.1 Tetramorium simillimum | reverse complement strand
GACGAGATGTTTTCCGATACCTACAAAATCAAGCTAGTAGACGATGTGATATATGAAGTATATGGCAAGGTATGAATATATATATATATATATATATATATATGTATGTATGTATATATGTTAGTTTTAAAGTACTTTGCATGATATAGCATTTTTATGTTTTTAATTTTGTAGTTAGTCACCCGTAAAGCAGGTGATATTGAAATCGCTGGTTTTAATCCGTCTGCGGAGGAAGCTGATGAAGGTACCGACGAAGCAGTAGAGTCTGGCGTGGATGTTGTGTTAAACCATCGCCTTCAGGAAACATTTGCCTTTGGAGATAAAAAATCTTATACGTTATACCTCAAAGATTACATGAAGAAGTAAGTATCTTCTATACAGACTTGTTAATTTCAATTAATTTTTGCCGTAACAGTAAAACTGAATATATATATTATGTTGATGAATAATATCTTGCATCACGTGAAAATTTTTTTAAGTATCATAAAGATTAAGGAATTATTAACAAGTTTTTAAATTTTTAATGAATTAAGATAAGTAACATTAATATGACTTGTTAATAAAATTACTTGTATAATAATTTCCAGAGAATTATATTGCCTTTCCTTAATGAGAAATAAAATATAAACATTCTTTTTGTATCTATTAGTTGTCTGTAAATGTGAAATTCTTTTTACAGATTAGTAGCAAAGTTAGAAGAAAAGTCACCTGATCAAGTAGAGGTTTTTAAAACAAATATGAATAAAGTTATGAAGGACATCTTAGGCCGGTTCAAAGAATTGCAATTTTTCACCGGTACTTCAATGGATATCGATGGAATTGTGGGCCTCATGGAGTACCGTGAGATCGATGGCGAGTCTGTGCCTGTACTCATGTTCTTCAAGCATGGTCTTGAAGAAGAAAAGTTCTAAGTAACCCTTAGATACTCAATAAATTGTGGACAAATTTTGTGAGTCATATTCTTAATTTATTATTAATAAGAGTCTTAGTTTATTATTTTCTATTAATAATAATGATAGTAAGGGGGACGCTCTTCAGCCCACCTGTGGCACCTCAGAACCAGATTAGGTCCATCGTGCCTTCCCTTTTCCAACCTACTGATTACGGAAATATGGTTTTTCTTTAGAAGAGAAGTCGGTCTCCAATCGGTAGACGCCCGAAAAATGGGATATATATAGGATTAGGATTTGAACTCAGGACCCCCCCCCCCTTACTAATCACTTGCGTTAGCACGGAGTCACGCGTCATCCCATTCTTTTTTATTATGCTGTATTCTGTATTTAATCCCTTTATATGATATAATATGACAATCGGTAATATGAAAGAAGAAAAAAGAAATTAAATATTAATATATACATGTAAATATTCGTGATCAACACGTTTTATTTGTGTTTGTCACTGCACAAACATGTTAGATCAAATTGGTAATCAGATTCTCGCTGCGACGACTTTGTAGGCGCAGTGTCTAATATTTACCAAACATTTTCAGTTATAAAACATTGTTTCATTTAAAATTAACATTAATCAGTGATAGAAACTAAGACTTCATTTTTGTGCTTTTTCAGGTAAGCCGGAAATCAAGACTGCACACATGCTGAGAAGCTGTGAAATTTAGTTAAAAATAAAAAACAGTTCGACTTCCAACCTTAATTTGCAATGCAACTTACAATACATTCAGTAAAATCTCCGTTAATGACTTTCTTAATAACTAATTGTACATACTCTGTACATGAGGGAAAGGCAACAGGATTCTTTATGACAATGTGCAAGCTATTAGTTGCGAAAAATGTATGTAAAAATGTTTTCGTTTTTGTGTCCAATTTTGTATTAGGAAATTTTATTTATACTATAAAAAAAGAAAATGGAAGATGGGGAAAGAACTTGCAGTGATGGACTTGCATCGATGATGTAATGTTTACAATTATGTTAATGTCCATATTAAGTGGCAATCAATAACTTCTGATCCGTATTCGACTTAATGTCCATCAAAAATAAAAAAATTTTTCGCTAATTTTTATTTTATTTATACTTTCCATTTTTATTTAGATCTTCCTTTATTCCTCGATTGCTTCCCGTAGTTAATGAATGTAGCATACGTAATTTGTGAAAGTTATATAATTTAAGATGCGTCCAAGCATTTATATATACATACATTTTTAAGAAATACGGATGCTTTGGAAATATTGTTATTTTAATTATTACATTCAGCTCCTTTTCCTTAAATAGTAGAAGTGCCATGTATATATTATATATTTGTCACATATTGCACTTTACATACACACATACATGTGTAAGCCATCATATTGTACATTTGTCCATTATAAATCGAACGACTATGTGAAAAATATGAACTTTACTGCTTCGTAAACGGAAGTATGATGCACAAAACCTGTCTGCCTCTAATAATACAGTTAATAAACATAATGCAAAAAGAAATCAATCGATCGTGACTTATTTATCTTCGTTATAAGCGTACAATGTGAGTAAAGATTTACAAGGGCGGGTCTGTAAATGGTACAAAAATATGACAGTCTTTTTCAGTTCATAAAAATATTATATTTAGATAAGTCAGAATAGACGATCTATCTCTTGGCGCGAAACCGTACATTATATTTCTTTACTCAGGGATTGTTACTAGCCATACTGTTGTACAAGTACATTCATAGCATCACTCCCCTTGTTTTGCACATTCTTGCCAACAATTTCTCATCCTCTCGTTCAGTCTCTCTCTCTTTCTCTCCCTCTCTCGCTTGCCTTTTCTACATCGCGATCTCAAACTCTCTCTCTCTCTCTCTCTCTCTCTCTCTTTCTCTTACATTTCTACATATTATTTTATATACCCTCATCTCGCTTTCTGTGAATATATTACTCTTATTCTTCCTAAAACATTCGCTCTCCTCACCTGAGAACTCGACGCCTCCGTACGTGATACTTTGCACATGTCCGTACCGTTATATTTGAAAAAAGGTGTACATTTACAAAAGCGTATTTCTTAATAGTTTAGTAGTTAATATAGTATAAGTATGTAGACAGATTTTTCGTAATCTACAATGGATGCGCAAATGAAGAAACGTTTCCGTTAACTAAACAAAATCTTACAGCTTAAAAAGATAGAGATGGACTCTTGAGGGATGTACATACACACATACATGTATGCACATAAAAATATATATACATATAAATATATATAATATATATTATTATGCGTAAAATATATATTACAAATATATAAATGTATATGTATACATATGCTCATGTGTGCATACACGTATAATTAACTATATTGCTTTGCTATCTACGGAGCACAACCATATATAGTGTCGTTGGTTATTAAAGCCAGTGAAATAAATTAATTAATATTTGCGACAGAGTATCGTACAACACGCCTCGTCCCACCGAGTAACGCAAGCGGGAGACATCGGAGGTCGCGATGCTTCGAAGATTCTACGGAAACGGAGCGAATTATAATCGGAGACCTGTATCGCATAAAAAAAAAAATGAAGAAGCGATGTTCGATAGGCATTTCGTATGCACACGCCGATTAATGATTATCCGTAAAGTGGAATGTTACATTCAACATTTATCGACATATACAATTACAATTCACGAAGTATCCAATCGGCCTTGCAATCGGAGTGTTTCTTTTTTTTTCTTCCCTCTTCTTAGTATCGCCTAAGATATAAGATTTAAATACGCCTCGTCGTCGTCGCGCGAGAGAAAGGTCTAAATTCGAAATTATCAACGAACGTTCGTGTGTGTTTGTCGCGTGTGTATAAACGTGCTCTCTTTCTCTCTCTCTCTCACACACACACCTCCGCGCGGGCCAGATGAAGTAACGAAAACGGCCAACTCGCCGCGGAGTGTCCGCATCGCGAATAATTATTCGAAATAATATTTGATCATAATGGCAGTCATACAAGAGTTAACTTATCAACTTTCTTAATTAGAGATTGCCCATACGTAAATTGTACGACGTTTATACATAGATGTAACATACTGGCTTACAGTTTAGCTCGTTAAAGGTACGGTACTTTTAGTAGGACACCTGCTACTATTATTTTTTTTTTTGTTAAGTTTGGGTATACCTTACGCGCTTGATAAGAGTAAACGGTATATTATTAACATTATCGGTACCATTATTACTATTATCATTATTATTGTTATTTATTACTATTATTTATTATTATTAAACTTATTTGTACTGATCTATGTAGAATGGGTGCGTAGAAAGGGTTTCAATATGCTAAAAAGATGCCTTGTTTTTTAAATACTGAAGTGATACAGAAGAAGCTAGGATTTTTACAAACTGAAGATATATTAATCAGACGTTGAAATTATCGAAAAGAAAGAGAAAAAGAGAGGAGAGAAAGAAAAAAAAGGCATGCAATGAAAAAAAATAATGTCCGAGATTCGTATAAGTACAAGACACGAAAGCAAAGGAGATACAATAGAATAGGAGATACAAAAGTAAAATGTAGTATCCATTGCTGTTCTATTGTACAGAAAGATTACACAGCGCACCCAATTCTTCCACTCTAGGACACTGTTACTAGATAAGACTGTTACTACACACGATTTGAGCATCGTACCATTTTAATGATACTTCAAAGAAGTATGGCAAAAGCATTTAAGTTTATATTAAAGTATACTCGGTACACACGCACACACACACACAGCACACGCACACACACGATTCAGCATTTCACCCGAATGGTGCTTCGCGAAAGAAGCTCAGTGTGTTATTTATGCTTTAGTAAAACATCACGGCATTCCAAAGACCACTCTTGTAAATCCTCTTACCTTATATTATGTATCTGATCGCAGGACATAGAGCTCATTAATCTGTCATTTATCTTTGTTAACTCTTTTTTTTTCCCGTTTTCCTGATCACTACTGAGGTTGTTGCATTTGTATTTGTGTGAAAGAATTCGGTTTATATATATTCATATATTATTTATATATATATGTATAGATATTTCCGTTTTTTTTTTTAACATTTATATATTTATATGAAACTTCATTCACAGGTAGCTTCATTCGCGCCCTCCACTCCTAATGGTCACTTACAGCATCGTTTTATATTTTGTGAGGAATTTGAAGAGGTGATCGCTAGTAGCGCGATTATTCAGAGGTAATTTTGGTCAGGTGCTTCGTCAATAAAAGTATTGAAGTAACAATTGTACAATCAAACGAGAAGTTTGGTAATAGAATCTCGCTCTTTAATCTGCGCTCCTACTTAATAAATCAAAAATGACTTGATTCGTATATGTATATATATATATATGTATATATATGTGTGTGTGAGAAATTAAGTTGAAGATTTTTACATACTCAATATTGCTCCTGCATCCGCATTAATACGCCATTAAATATAACTCGTCTTCCCTGAATAATAAAAAAAAACGCTAAAATAGGCATCTGAAATGAATAGTAACTCCAGCATGTTATAAAAAAAATTATGAATTTAATATTGTGTTTTGTTTCCCACGGTACGCATAACATTAAAAACTCTCATCAAGTAGATAACAATAACCAACAACTAACAATCGTAGGCATTCACGCAAAAATAGAAATATGTTTAATAATATACAATAATATTATCATAATTTATATTATTGAAGTAAGTATGATCATTCCCTTACTATTTCTAGAGTAGTAGAGTAAATCGTATCAATGATTAGAGCTGAAAGAGTCCGAAAAGCATCAAATATTTTGTACAATATTTGCAAAATGATGAAATGTTATTCCACAATGACTTTATTTAAAATAAAAAATAATTTTACATCCGAATGCTCACATTTTATAACATAATTGCATTAATTATAATTATCAAACTTCATAAATTCGTTAAAAATATCGATACGTATAAATCTATTATAAACATTTACGTATCTTTATTAAACGAACAAATTATTATTGTACAATATTACACATCTAAAAATTTTTCCAAACGAAGAACTGAGTCAACCCAATGTTGACATAAACCTATTAAAATTTGACTATCACAAATTATGTCGTTAAATCCAATTTCTCCACAAGTAGAAATAGTCAACAGATAGAATAGTAATTAACAATCTCGAGAAAAATATATATATATGTGTATATATACGTTTTGTACATATCTTTATATATCTAATAACATTTAAATTTAGAAAATAAACCGCTGAGCAAACATTTGCAGATGCTCTGCTTTATGTAATTTACAAATTTGTCGGATCCATCAGCTCATGTCATGTGATACGTAATTCTGTAAATTACTAACAACGAGAGGGTTCTATCTTAATCCTGTGTCCACGATCAATTAATTCTTATCATATGCTAAATTTTTATAATATAATTATACATCTCAAATATCTCTGTTTTTTTTTTTCGAAGTTCGAGAGCTCTTGTATCTTTGTTTTTAATCTGCTTTCGTGTATTGAACATTCTCCGGGGGAAAACAAATTTCACTGCCAATAAACTATGAGAAAAAGAAAATGTCTATACTCTCTCTACTCTATTTGCTGCCATGTCGAATTTGTACCAGACACAGAAAACAGCATTCCAGTACTTGCAAAAGTATACGCGTAGTAAGAGTTTGTCATATCGTTAAATCTAAATGTTAAAGATTAACGAAGAAGATCCGAGTATATATCCGAGCGTGCATTTTACAAAAAAAAATAGAAACAAAGAGATAAACGGAAACCCTAACACCTTGAAAGTAAATACTTCGTTCGCACGCTCTGACGTCAGATTGTTGCACTTCTGATATTCCATCACGGACACATGCTGCATAAAAAAGGGGGGCTACCATGTGTATATTTAATTAATAATTAATAATGAATTAGTAAGTTCGTTTTCTCTCCTATACTCTAAAATACAAAACAATAAATTATCGTTAAACTTGCGCACTGAGCGTAAGGGGATACGCATTGATGCAAGTATGTATGTATACATATCTATATGCAAATAGTGGCTCTTTAAAGTAACGATCCGAATCGAGGCAGAGTTGGAATGTAAAGGTGTCCGAGAACTCGCGAGCACAGACCGCGTCTTCGTCGAGCGTCCGCCGTCAAAAAACGGGATTACCGAAGCAATCCACCGACGTTGAGAAAGAGAGACGAGAAGACGAAAAAAAAAGAGAGACCGAAAAGTAACAAAGTGCAAAAATAAAAAAAAAGAAACTTAATAATTCTAGGAACTTCGGTGACTGTGAAAGGTGCGGTCCGACGAAGACGCGATATCTGTCCGAAACAAGGATCGATCGGCACGAAATATCGTGTGGGACACGATCTTCGCTCGGATGATGGCACGACACATGTCGCAGGCTAAAGAGGCAGCGATTGTGATTAACAATATTTTGCATAGACAATTCTCTATCTATGCAGCTTTCCATAAATTAACATTGTCAAATTTTATTTATCCATTTAATAAATCGAAATGAATTTCTATCGATTGCATTTGCGTCTTGTAGATATAGCTAAGATTATATATAATCGTCGTAACAAATTTAATCGATTCGACAAATAAACTAATTATTGATCGAACAACATCGAAACTTGGATTGTGCAGACCGCAGCTGTCTACCGCGCTCAGATTGTGCTCAGATGTAGGCGTATACAAGCTGTACAAAGACGCAGACGCGTCGCGCACGCATTTATGTCATTTTTCCGTACGTGCGTGGCGTCGTCGGCCAGTGAGACCGCCTCCTTACGCTGGACATAAGAGTCGCTAAGCTCTAACAAAAACATAAATAACAGGACGAGGAGGAAACACGGGAGAGAGGGAGGGAAGAGACAGGGGTGACGATTCAGAGAAGTAAGTAAATTCCACCTCGCTCGACACACGGATAGTCTATACTGCGACGCGGGGAAAGGCGGCGTAGTACAGAAATCGTTGCATCTCGAATGCGAAACTCGACTCGAATGCGGGTCCTATCCTCTTTCGTCGTAGTCGTAGTCGTCATCGTCATATGTCGTTTTCGTCTTCTTTTACTTCTTCCTTTTGTGTTATTTTCTTTACTTTTTTTATATATCGGTGTGCCCCACGCGGCACACCTTCTGCTCCTAAGGATCCGGCGAAGGTGTCTCCAATAGTTGCGTGAGGAAGTTTTCGAGTGGTGCCTCGCCGAGTATCTTGGAGAAGAACAGGTGCTCTTGGCACTTGAGACCGATTGAACGGATGGATGGCAGGCGAAGCAGCAGCTTGGCGAATCTGCCAGGGTCGTCCGGACAGTTCACGCGGGTGTACTCTTCTAGAGCGGCATAGATCTTCTCGCGCAGCAAGCTGACTTGAGTGACGGTGGTGGTCTTGAGGTTTTTCACGTCGGGATTAAAAAGAATAATAGCTCTGCACATAAAAAAAAACAAGGTTGATATTAGAGCCGAAAGCCAATTAGATAATTTGCTAATTAGATTCGCTTTATTTAGCTTGCTTATATAAAAAAAAAAAGATCCCAGAATTTAAAAAAAGATAAGAGCAGAGAGACACTGACATTCAGTTTTCGTTTCACGTTTCAATTCAATCGTCGGAGTTTCATTAAAGGTCCATTGAAGGTTATTTTCGCCACTTACCTAAGACATCCGAGTTCGGTCCTATCCATTTTCATCTCGCGCATCTTCGACACTAGCTCCGAGAGCACGCGATCGAATATCGTGCTGCCGCCTGCCTGTTGCGCCGAATTTCGATGCACCGTGGTGCCCGTTATCAGAATGATACTGTCCTTCATCTCGATGGAACGGTAGGAGAAGGCAGCTATTTGCAGCTCGTTCCAGCCAGCCTTGAGCAAAATCGCCTGATCCTCAACTGGCAACGACGTGAACTGCGGGATATGCTTTGCCCATGCCACCAGCTGCAAGATTTGTTGACCCGTCTTCTGGCAAATGTGTGACATTGTGTTCTGCGCATTATAAAAGATAGCGAATTAGTGGAAAATGCGCTTCGACGAGAGAGCCGTTCTACAAAGAGTTATTAATGACGATTAGAATGTCAAGACTCTTTGTAGGACGGCTAATTATATCTCTAAAATTTTAATAAAATTACGTTCAAGCTACATTTCTATAAAGATCTCACAGATAAATTTGCGCTATCTTTTATAATATAATAACTTTTTAATTGAGCTGACGCGTAATTTCATATGAAAACGGATCGAATTTCGAGTTTGATCCTTGATTCTCATCCCATGTATGTCTTTATCAAAGACTAGTTGTGAGCGAAAAATTGTAATTCATTTCAAAAAGAGTAAAAACTGATATAGCTATAATAAATTCTTATTTACATCGCGAGATTCTGATGTTATTCTTACAATTAGGAACAGTATATTCTAAGATGTATCTAATCGCGACTGACGTACATCCTTAAACAAGCATTTCGTTTACATATCTAAACTTCCGCTTAATTTTCTCGCAGGAGGAAATACGCCCACGCGCGGCACGCATCGACACGCGATATCTTCATCAGCGGGCGCGAATATATTTACCTCGTAATTTCCCTGCTCTATCTTACAATCGACCCGTTTCTCCGCCTCGAGGATGCGCTCGATCGGCATGTCCGCGTGCAAACTGCTCGTGCTCTCCACCTCGCTCTGATCCCGCTCCTTGGTGCGTTGACGTTCCTCCTGCACCGCCTCCCTCTTCATCCCCATGGCCAGGCACTTCTGGTACCGGCAGTACTGACAGCGGTTTCTCTGTCGTTTGTCGATTATGCAGGACTTCTCCTCGCGACAGGCATACGACAGATCCTTACGTACGGTCCTCTTGAAGAATCCCTTGCATCCCTCGCAGCTGAAAGACGAGCTCGCTTCAGATAATGACAATGTAACGCGGCATTACACGCCGTTATGTTGCAGTTTTACGCGATCGTCCTATTTCAATACGGAGTCTGATCTCTGAAGGATACTCTTCGATTGAACGTAACTGAATGTTCTCTACCTAAGAGAATTTAATAAAAAAAATAAATTTTTTTTAAAGTAAACCAAAGTATCGATCAGACTGCAGAAAATTGTTGCGCGACTATTACTACGTTAGCCACGGCACTCGAAAGAAATAAATCAAAATCGAGTTTGCTTTAACCGTGCAATAACGAAGGTATTTACTGCGTTGTTGCATTTTGTTATAGCGTAATTAATTGCAATGATTCTACTGTAACAAATGGAGATGCATTTATCATAAGTCAATTACACTCCATTCTCATTTCGCTCTTCCAACGTGGATTCCAGAACCATTAATGCTCTAACGCAGTTAAACATTTTAATACAATTAAATTCAAATTAAGCAAATTATTTCATTTTCCGCGTTCATTTCGATTTTACATAATGTATATTAGCACCGGACGAATGCAATTAAATACGTTGCCTTAGAATCCGGTTTAAGGAAGAAGCTTTAAAAAAAGGGGGATTGAAGGAAATTAATGTTACGTCAGATAATTATTGCGTTGTCCATTCGAGAAGGGTGAATCACGGCGGACTGTCACTCGTATTTCGCGACAGTGCGACGACTTAAGTCTGTCGAACGGTTTGTTGGCACTCTTCCCCGTCAACGTTCTCACATCAGTTTCTCCGACCTGGAGATGCATCGGGAATGAAGCGCCGCGGGCTTTACGACTTCTCGCGCGCAATTCTTACGACGGGCAGCCGTAACATTGTCGGGGACAATATCACGGACAAAAATAAAAGATCCGTCAGCCTCGGTTCATTGTCAGAGACTAACGACCGACCGCTAACGTAATCTAAATTTTATGGAAAGCACCTCAGGACGTTGTTTATCGGACTGATTAAATTACTGGGATCTAAACCTGCGACGTGCATCGGAACCGTGAATTATTTTCGGCCGTGTTTTACAATACTTTTCGCGGCTAACGAGCAGCACTTTCCTCGCATCGCCCTCACGCTGAAAATCGCCAACGATATTTCGATCATCGCGTCATTCAGCCCGCGCGGTTGTTGTCGCCGTGGAGTTCGTCAACGGTCCCGTGAGTCACGGCCCGTTCCTCTCAGGGTCGTCGTTTTTAAAGTCTTTGGAACGCCTCCAGAAAATCTCCCGTCGGGGAGATCGAGAAAAGCGGGACCGCGGGGGCGCGGGATTTCGCGGCGGTGAATTTATTTTCGCCGCGAAAACACGCGTATCGCGTATTTTCGCGGCCGGAGCGTCCGCCGAACGATTTTCGCGGAGCGATGGAGCGGGCTCTTCCACCGCCCGGTGACAACGGAACGACGCCACATATTCCGAAAGCCCTGTATATCCTCCGCCGCGCAGGACAAACAGCGGCATTAAATTCCGCTGTCATCTGCTGAACGTGAATAAAGCCGGGCGCGGCGGAAGATAGACGACGCGCCGCGTCTCGAAGCGGATACGGGGCTAAGATTCAGTCTCGAACGACGACGGCGCCGACTCGGGCAACAAAGTCGAATTTTTCCCTCCGTGTTCAGCCCCGTTGACTCGTCGCCGCGTTTCTCGCGGAAAAACGAGCGTCGCGCGTTCGCTCGCGCGATCCTTAACGGGTCTCTCCTTGCGAAACTAATTCCGGGCGACGACGCTGCTAAAAGCCGCCCGGCAGCGCGATACATTATTCCGCGGCGCCGAGACGATCGCGACGGGACCGGAGGCGTATTCATAAAGCGCATTCATGAAGACTCGAAAGGTAAATTAAACGGGCGCGTGCAGTGGCCCGGCGGAGAGCTCTCGTCTCGAGAAGACAAACGATACGGCGCTCTAATATCGTGGATTTTGCGGAGCGTCGGACGACAAAACGCCTATCGAGACGCTGGATTTTACGAGACGACGCGTCGCCGTTGATAAAGCACGCGAGAGAGAGAGAGAGAGAGAGCAGCGTTGAATAACGTGGAGACGCGCGAATTTGATCGCGCCGGGAATTTACGACCGAGGTAGCTTCTCGCAGACCGGAAGACGAGAAACCCTCCTTCTTCTCCGTCTGCCCGAGAGATCTGTTTACTTCGAAATACATAGAATAAATACCGAGGAAGAAATCGCGCGCGGGTTCAGCCATCTGGATGCCATTTACTGGATGCTGTTCCTTCGATCGGGGATTTCGCTTTTCCATCCGACGACGACCGATCGCTAATTCGCGGCTGGCTCGATTACGGCGAAGCGCAGGCTCGAGGTTGCGACACCGCCGTGTCCTTAATCGCCACGGTAAACGCGCGGCCGCAGAAAGAGAAAATTCTCCGTCCCCCCCTCCCCCGCGTCGGGAGTGTGGAGTAATGACGATTCGTGCGATCCTCGCGCGCTTTCCCAACGTCAGGCGAGATAACGCGCGAAGACGTTTTAATGCCACGACGATACTCGACGTGGGATGATACGTCCCGATAGCGGCGAGCTGCATCGCGCATCTCCTCCACGGCGTGGGCGACGCGCGGCGCGCACGTGATGCAATTTCTGGACCACCGTGGCAGCCGTTTGATCTCGCGGAGTTTATGCGAAAGACAAATATTCATGACACGAGACACGTGTAGAGCCGCGTGTCTCTCTCTCGCTCCCTTTCGCTCCTTCTCGCTCCCTCTCGATCGCGGTATGAGGAGACCTTCAACGCCATATGCACAAATAACGTTGGCGCAGAAGGCTACGCGCGGTGCGTGTGCCTCGCAGTTTTTCACCCGAACGCGGGAAATTCTGTCGGGGGGAAAAAAAATGTAAGAATGCACGGCGGGAGTTTACGGTTTCGTTTGATGTGGAAAATAAAGCAACGGCAAGGGATATTGTCGTTGGGACGAGATTCTTTAACGCACTTATAGCTTCATCTTTGTCGCATATTAATAAAGCCAATTTCAACCTATTATGCATGTTGGTTATTTGAGGAAGATCGTATAATTGGTTTTGTAATTTAATTTTATACGAACTCATAACTTTATGACTCTTAACAATAAAATGAACTAATATTTTTTAATAATTGATATAAATAATTCTCACATTTTAATAAAGTCTAATAATTAAATAATACTGCGAGCACGGATATTAAATTTAAAAAAATAATATACGATAAAAAATATTACACACATATTTAATATTCGAATTGCAATTGACATTATTTAAGCGATAATCGTTAATTATCAAACAAATAATCGGGCGATTAAACATTAAATTGTACGCACTTCCAGCCGTTTTATTCCTACCTTGCTGGATCGTTTAATAACGAAGCTAATTCAGGACGCGGGAGCTTCGACGGCGGATTACCATGAAATTGAAATAAAATGACTACGGACGAGTGCGTCCTTCCAGCGAGCGCAAACACGCGTACCACGTTTCTTCTCCCCGTATCATACGCGCGCGTACGTGCCCACGTACGCGGACGGTCGCGGCGCATTTAATCCGTGAGAAATGGACGCGGCGGCGGTGTCGTGGCGCGCGAAAGGAACGCGAAAATAAGAGCGAGCGCGTCGTTCCTCCAGCTGGTCACCACCGATCTTCCCTCCTCCCCTCCCCCCCGCAACCCCCCGACATTGTGCGCGCTATTC
>VBVQ01004868.1:0-13448 GCA_011636635.1 Tetramorium simillimum | reverse complement strand
GGGGGGGGGAGGGGGGAGAGATTTACGGTACATCGACATGACGCTGTTCAATCTTCGGCGTTTCGCTTCTGATTTTCCTCGCGCGATTTCCGCCCGCGTCGTCATGCGGACGGTCGCCGTTTAGACGAGCCGGCGGTATGAAAAATGCGTGGCCCCCCTCGGAAATTCTGTTACCCGGCGAAATTTATACGGCCACATAGGAATTCGCGGTGATCGGCTTTAAAGTAGGTAAGCCCGTCTCGAGGTTGTAAGCTAAACCCGGAAGGTCCCGGGATTTTACGCGGGCGAGGAGAGAAGGCCGCCCCGGCCCGGAGTTTTCCCGCGCCCGGTGAAAAATATGCGCTTCTTGAAATAGCGACGCCGATATCGCGCACGAACGCGCACCGGTAAATGGAACAAAGTTGTCGAAGTCTAAGGAAACAATGTAAAAGGGCTCGGAACCGGGGAGATTCCGATAAATCTCCCTGCGAGCCATCCTTTATTTTGCCGATGTACTTTTATGGCAAACAGTTTCCCAACGGCTGTTACTTGCAATTATTCATAAATGGGGCGTTTTTTTTATGGTATACGAAATATGACCTGAATGAAAGAGCTGAAATAACTTTATATTCATTAACGAGCTCTGCATCTTCATTACGACATAGTCCATCTTCTTGCAATCTTGCTTGAATAATTTAGCCTATAATTCGATAACTTTCAATATTGGTCCAATCTGACATTATTAACGTTCCTTTTTGCAAGCTATAATGTTCAATTTTTAACATACTTTTTATAACGAAACCAGGTAGAAATATTTTATTTATATTTAAGAATAAAAAACTTCTCAAGTGACATAAAAGTACATAAATATGTATGAATTGTTTTATTTAATTTATTCAGAGACATTAATCTAAATTCACGGCAGATATTCGCGGCTTGTGGAATCTTTTAGCTGTGCTACTTTCGAAAAATAAGTTGCTTTTAACTCACGAGAGACGTTTGAAAGCGTAACTTGCTGCGGTCAGAGATTTCCACATCCCAGTAGCGGCGGAATTAAATCATCGGACCGTTTAAGAGACATGAAATGTGCACGAAGACGTGGATGCAATAATGGACGGTGTGCGTTACCGAAAGATGGAAAAGACCGTGGCGTGCCTTCGTTAAAAATTTTGTGCGGTTTCCGTGACAAACGGCATCGATTCTTATCGAGGCTTGTACAGGCCGCTACTTAACAACCGCCTGCAAAAAGCCGCGATCTGAGGTCGAAGACAAATCGCTCTCGCGTTTTCCACTCGCGATCCTCGCCGTGATCTAACGTACATGGCGTCGTTTGTTCCAAGCGTGGTTTTTAAGCGTTTCGCGCGGGTCTTAAGAAAAAGGGCGAAGAGACGTGAAGATAGGGACTTAAGAAAAAGGGCGAGGATGTTGAAGATAGGGATACTTAATGGCCGCCTGGCACGGCGAAATGGAAAATGCTGAATGCTCGGTAATGGAATAAAATTGAAGATAAACGTTTGTGCAGATTTTTTTGCGGTTGTTCAATGAGCGAAGGCAATTACCCTTCACAACTCTTATGAATATATTGAAGGAAAATCAGCCATCGTCTGATAATAAATATGATTATTTCTTCAACCTTTTGATTTTTGTCCATTTCTACTGGCGTGGATTAACTTTAATTTCAGTTTAACTTACTTCCTATCTTTTTTTTTAGTCCTAAGAATTAGAGAAAGATGAAAAATGAGTTAAACCGAGATTAAAGTTAATCTGCATTGGTGGAAATGGACATTTCTCAGTTAAAAATATGTCGGAGTAATCGCAGTAGATTCATTTTTTTTACTCGAGTAGAAGTCAATTTCTTTCAAAATTATCGCTTTTATTTGCAAAATTAATAATCGCGATTTAATATTTCAATGCCTTCTGGAAATAACTTTTAATGCAAGAACATCGCACAATCTGCGACACGAAGTGCCAATATCGAGGCCGGGAATGTCACAGTGCTCTCAAGCTCAAGACGTCACAGACATACGTGTAGCAAGTCCTGAATGTTATACATGATCCATAAATAATCTCGACTCGGAGAGTCAGGCGAAGATGTCCCGGGGGGAGGGAAGGGGGAGGGGAGACAAGCCGAAATATCGTCCGGGATGGACTTTCGCGCTGTGGCAGGCACCGGATTAGAATTCGAGTGCAGTCGCGACCTGGCTCCCACGGGGGCGTCATAGGGCACCGTAAAGGTTTTGTTGCGCGCAGAGTCCGTATTATAAAATTCTACTCCGTGCCGCGATCCTACGGAGGGAGAACTTTCATGCGGCGGATGATTCTTCGGAGGACTCGTAAATAAATTGCGGATTGTGCGCGCATCAAGTTGAGGGATGCTCCCGGTTTCGCTGCAGAATTTCGTTCATCGCGCCTCGCAATCTCTAATGTGCGATTTATAATTGAGACGCGTGATAATTATTCACTCCCGCGAGCAGCTTGTAAACTCACGTATCCCTCTCTCGCCACCTTTCCTCTCTCTTTCTCTCAGTTTACGGAACGTCGCAAACTTCTGGCGCTTCGCTATCTTCTAGTTCTTCCGCTCCGAGTCTTCATCGATCACCCATGCGTACAATCGTATTGTAGTCGAACACGACTTTGACTTCGCCGAAGACAAATCGCAATTTGTTTATGTATCTTTCGAAGACCTACACGGAGTTCTCTGTAGGAAGGTTTCGGTTGTCGCCAAGATTTACCGCCGTGGTTCCGATTCTGCGGATATCAAAAGCAATTTCATGGTTTATCTCTCTCTCTCTCTTTCTCTTTCACGCGCGCCCTCTCCGTCTTCTCAACCCTCAACCCTCCCCACGTCAATTCTCCGTCGTTCTTTCTCTCCCTGTCTCTCCCCGCCCGTCGACTCCTTCATTGCGCTTTCGCTCTCGAGGTAATCTCCAAGAACTTCTGGAGATGGATCGTCCCGCGGGATGGAAACCGAGGACTGACTTTACCCGCGGCATTTACGCAAACAACTGGGGAAACTACGTTTCCGTCGGTCCGCGTCACGGTTCTCTTCGGCTCACAATCAGCGGGAGAAATAATGCTTAGGATAGTCGTGACTTTCTCTCTTCGCCTCTTTCTCCCTGCGACGAAAGCGCGCGCGAGGCTCTGTCTCTCGAGTTAGACTCGGGACAAATGAAATTCTCGGCCATTTAACGGCGAGATAATGACGCGGGCAGCTACCGAGAACAAAGAGGGCGAAACTTTTGAAAAAAAAAAATATATATATATATATAGTTAAATCTATATGTATATATAACCAATGTGTGTTTTTGTGTGATTAACATTTTAGTTTGAACTGTTTTACGCTGCATTATCCCGTCAGAATCGACCTCAAAACTCTTGAGAGTATCTTTCGGATAGTGAACTTTCGAAATGCACTGTTAGAGAGCAAAACTCTCGATAGGATCGCTATCAGGGGGTAACGTTACTACCAGCAACTTTTAACTCTCGTCCTGAATACCTACGCCATTTTTTACGAGATTCAGCAACTAGTTTGTAATGTTTGCGAGCTTACCTCGGACCGGAGTGAATTTTCTTGAACGCCGTTTCGTGAATAGGAACTGGGTGAATGCCGCGGAATTCTTTGCCCCGGCAAGCCCCGGTAGTATTTCATTAATGTACTTTAAGAAAATCGATAATTCGAAGTACTCGCGGATTTTTCAATCGCTACGCGATGCCTTATTTCCCGATAAATCGAAAAGGACGGACGGAAAGGAGAGACGTATTTGTACGAGGTGCTGTCAACACGCATACACTAACGTAAATTTAATTTTACAAGTTACAACTCGATAGAATAACATTAAAAGTGCCATCTTGGCTCGATAATAATTTATTTTGTAAGCTTCCGTTCAGGCATTTTGACGGAGTTGTACATATTTATTTCGGTTTCCATCCTCTGAAAGTGGAACAGTGCACTTTCCATCTCCCGTGATTAAAATTACTGAAGCATCAGTTCGATTCTGTCAAATTCTCATTAACCGTGCTCTCAAAATCACGTGCTAATTTAATTGCGTTCTCTCTGTAAGATATCTCGCGCAAAGACACGTTGTGGTTTCGAGAGACGCCACGAAAATCACTAGGAATAAGACGTGGAGAAGTCGGCGAGGTAGGATAGAAGGAGCCGAGAGTATCTCGGGACGGAGGAATAAGAGTTGTCGAGAACGGTGTCAAAGCCAAGCCGAGCGAGCTTGGGCTCCCGTCGGGTAACTCTCGTCGGCCGCGCGAAAAGTCCGGTCACGTCCGCGGGCTCCCGAGGCGAGACACGGGTACACACCTTAACCTTTGCTTTTTCCCTCCGACCGCCGTCCTCAAAGCCCCTTTGCTGAGGGCTTGGTTGCGGCTTTGGACGCGCCACCTCTCTCCCTCTCTCTCTCTCTCTCTCCCTCTCTATCCCTTCCTTTTTAGACGATGGATGTACGTAAGGCGAATCGTCGTGTCCGGACGCGCGGATTCCCGAAGCGCGATTGCGTTCGGCGTTTCTACGGCGTCTTGGGAGCGACTTTGCCACACGTTAAATTCAGCCAACGGCACGATAATCCTTTACCTAGCCTATCTTACTCATCTACGAAAGATGTCCCTCCGTCGGGTGATGAAGAACACGCGCGCATGTGATCAAAGCGCTAACTGATTGAATTTAAGGACACTAGCTTTCCGATAACGTTCGCGAAATTATTTCACGAGAGGAATGAGAAGCCGTCATGTCGATCGAAAATCGCTAATTTGACATGTGACGATACATTGACGGAACATACGAGTACAAATGCAATTTTACATTAATATTAATATCAATAATAGTCATGATTATTATCAGAAAAATCTATTTATATATTGATCGTATTATTTTGAAATCTTAACGCGTAACAAAATAGGACGAAAATTGAAAGCTTTGAATACTTAATTTCCGACATTAATTTAAGTTCAGTTTAATTTAATTGGCTTCCATAGCAATTTGCTACGCTTTTAGATCGTCCCGAAATAAAATCGACATTTCATTAAGAACAAATGGTACAAATTAATCCGCTCGTCACAGATAATAGTGCATACCTTCCACTTTTCGCGTTAGAGAATCGATCGGGGAAAATAAAAAAAAAAAGAAAGATGGAAAAAGATCGGCGACGCGTCGACGTCGAACTCTTTTAGAGTCGAACTCTTCGAAACGAATCAGCGCGCGGCCGCTTGTTCAGCCGGTTATTTAGTGCCGCGATTCGGTCGCGTTACTCGGACACCCTCCGTTTGTTTAGCATTTTACAACCGCGCGGCACGGCCGCAAACGTGCACGCATACACGCGGTATCGCGTATCGAGTTTTCGAGCCGCTCTCATTTAGCGCGGGCGCGCTTGTAAAAGCGATCGGCAGCTAACGAGAGCCAATGAGGCACCGCCGTTCAATAATTAAGTATTGCAGGCCGCCGGAGTTTTATTTCGAGAATCCTTTCCCGGTCTCTTCCATTAACGCGCGATCTTCAAAAAACCACGTAGAAAATATCCGACCTATATTCTGTCTCTTTTTTACTTGATTCTTATCCATAGAATGATAACTTTTTTTTTCTGTAGCAACTTTTGAACCGCAAATCTCTCGTTGAGATTTAACAATTGACATTTCGCGTCTCGACATAAATGCGCGATTTCGCAAAGCTCCAGATCCAAATCGATCAAACGAGCGCGAACAAACACAAATGAACAGCTGGCTTTAACATCGCGAATACTGGCGGTGCTGTTCGCGCTCGTTTACGCGGATCCGGCTTTAGATCTCGTGTGCGCCGATCGGCGCGACGATGAATGGGTCTCTCGGATAAAAACGACGTAACACGACGCACCGTTCATTCTCGTTTTCATCCATTTACATGAGTACGCACTTTTTATAGATATGTACAATATTTATATTAATTACATTATATATTCTGTATTATCAGTGCCGGATTTATGCCGACGCGATTACGTCTCTTAAATTTATTTGCGTATGCATAATAAATATGTATATGAATATGGTGATATATTTTACTTCTGCTTTTATTTGATTTCCACCCGCTCTTCATCATTTTTTATCCGCGCGACAAAAAAAAATGTAAAAACAAACCGTATAAAATTATGGAAGTGATGACACGACCATATATCACTAATGGATTTGTCGGAATTATCAGGATATCTGTACGAGTGCGAGTGTACGTACGAGAGAAAGGGGGGAGCGAGAGAGAAATATGCGGTCATACGTTACCTCAATTAGTCTATTTGTCAGATAAAATAATGGAGTGCCATCTGATTTGTGTTTGATTTCCAGTGATCCGTCTATTTTTGTTACGTTCCGCGAGCGCGGGATTCAGGAAAATGTTTCAAGGATTCCAGAGGCAAACGTGGATCCACTAAAGAAAATATAGACGGTCCGCATCGGCATTGTGTGTTTGCGTCATTGTACCGAATTAAGAACGTCGCAATGACCGACATTCCGCTCGGCGGCACTAAACTTAGAAATGCACTTAAGCGAATCAATAAACACGCTTCGAACTTTGCGAATCTTCTCGCTCAACCTTTTCGCCGTTCGGCGACTTGAATGCGAAGTTTACTCGCATCGAACTTATTGTTGGAGTCCGTTAATACTCGGAGATATTTTCATTGTCGCTCTCTCCTTCAGTCACGCAGGTGAACTTAGCGCGATAAAAGAACTTTGCTTATTAAAAAGCAGCGCTCGCAGCTTAATTACTTAATTGAAATTAGATTCTGTCCAAATAATGCCCGTAATTTTCGTGCTTGCTCCATCTTATTTTGTGACATTAAATATGAATGCACTTTCGCCGCATTACGGAATTTTTTTTCCCCGCAGAGGTTCTTTCACCGAGTGTTGAAAGAGTCGGCTTCGTTAATAAATGACGGCGAATTTTTCTAGAAATATGTTTGCGAAGTGTAACGCGCGAAGGGATTAATGAAATCGCGACCCCTGACCTCCTTTCGCCTCTTAAAATTCATGAATTTTTCGTAGGAATCCGGTATGCGAAATTACATCTCTCTTTCGTCGGATTCTCTCGTATCGCATTTTGAAATTCGCTGCGTGTGTATACTTAATGGCGGCGGCGGCCGCCACCCCCTTCGCGCGATTTACGCGGCGACGTGTGCGCTATGTGCCCGCACGCGTGAAAATTTCAAGTTTTTCACCGAATCGAAAGTGATCAATTTGATCGGCAACGCATCGACGGCAATATCAGCGCGCGGACACGTGCGCGCGTGCCCTGATTTTCAATTGTACACGCGCCTGTATGACATACATACGTATATATGTAAAAAGCGCGCTCGTTTCCCCCCTTCGTGACTGTAAAACGCATCGCATGCCGGACAGTCAGTCCCGGCGTCTGCAAACATTCGAGCGCGCCCCGCGAAGGCTGTAAAGGAAATATCGTTGAAAGCATAATTCCACTATGTTATTCCGGAAAAATCCGGCCGGCACCTTGCACAACGCAAAAACACGGGAATCTAGTTTCGCACGCTATCATCGCGCACGCGATCTCTCCCCGCCGAAAAAAAAGGTGGAGGGGAAAAAAAAAAAGAAAAATACACGTAGCGCGCGCGATAAAATGGGTCGATCGAATGTAGTTTGCGATGCAAAATACCTCATCGAATCGTTCATCTCGTGCGTACGAAATTATTTTCCCGCTGCGCGTCCATCATACGGGCTATTCTACCTTTCGCCGTCGTGACGATTCTATCCTCGTCCATTTCTTGGATTTCTGAATTAAATCGGATCGATCCACGCGGGAAAATATTGCTCCGATTTATTCAACGATCTCAATTCTCTTTAAATTTACTATTTCCATTTATATAAAAAAGTAGTAAAACGGCGAATACAGTGTGTATCGAATGCGTATCGAAAGACTTTCTATAATTTATGGCCGCATGAAGCGCTTAATAACTCGCGTAGCTCACGTTAATCGATCCGGCTTTCAGCTCGGAGCCCAACAACTTTTCGCTGCGAGTTTCGATATTTGCCGGCCAAAAAAAGGGACACGTGACGATTCCGTCAAAGGGTAAAGGGAGCTTCGCGGCAGAGTCGACTCTCTCCAGCGTGAGCGATTACTGCCATCGGGAAAATTCGATCGGAAACACGATCGCCCGTCGTTTCCGTCACGCTAAAGAACGCGAGGGCGCGCGGCGAGAGAGAAAGGATACGAGGAGGAAAACAGAATTGCAGAGAGAGCAGAGGGATAGGAAAAAGACGGAGGTACATGCGAACTGAGTCGGGGAGAGAGTGTTGGAACGAGAAAGGATGGGCGCGGTGGGAAACGACGGAAAAAAAAAAACAAGAAAAAAGTGCAAAGAGAGAGAGAGAAAAAAAAGACGGAATCACCTCGCGGTGGACGAGGAGATTGGCATTCACGGTTAGTGAAGCTTCGGTGGTCGCGAATGGAGAGCGCAGGATATCCGACTGGCGGACAGGGGGTGTGCAGGAAGGGAAACGCGCGGCTATCGGGCACGGTCGGTCAATTTAAACCGAAAATACAAAAAGTAAATTAGCCGGACAGAACGACCATTCGGTGGTTTGCTCGCCGCACACTCCGCCGCGACGCGACGCGACGCGGCGTGTCGGGGGCCACGTGTGTGCCGAATCGTGCCGATGCTCCGCGGTCCGCGCAGATTTCACGGACGCCGGTGCGCTATTAGAGAGGTACGCGGTGTGCCGACGCGGTGCCCATCCGCACGGCGTATTCCCTTACGAGAATCGAAGGGTTCTCGCGGGTTTCCGATTCTTCATGCCGATGCAACAACGTATGTACAATAGATGCCCTTTTCTTACAGTCGCATTTTTCTTACATTTTCCGCGTGCAAAAAAAATGAGGATTACTTCATTTACTTGTTTTATCTACTTTTAAAAGTGCTTTTGCATTACTCTAGAAGGATTAATTCTCGCTTGAAGAATTTATGAATAAGAAAAGATGTGAAAAATCTCTGGCGGGCTCTCTCTTTGTCTCTTCTTTTTCTCTTTCTCTTTTTACCCTTCTTCAAGTTCTCTCTCTACCTTTCCTAATATATTTTAACAATTTAACAAACATTTTACACATTAGGAAAGAATTCAATGTGACGCATCACTACAAGTGCGGATGGAAGCTTATTAATTTCTTTCGCCTAGCTGAGATGAGTTCGGAGCGAGTAAATCTCAGCAGATACACCCTGCTGACAGCTTCCGGCATCGGGGAATGCTATTTAGCAAGTATATGGTAGCGATTGCTGTTATTGGCTATCCGGTGGCGCCGATCCGCGATGGATCGATCGAATGTTTTCAATATTAAATTCACCGTAGCGCATCGCACCGCGTGCTAGGGCTGGCGCGCGGCAAATATCTAGGGGCGATACTTTTAAGCAAATGTGCATACAAATGAGCGCCCTGGGCTCGCGCGCGGTAGTATTGGGACGCGAATGCAAACGAACGCTCGCTCGCTCGCTCGCTTTCAAATCACCCTATATTCGGTCAATTATCGGACGCGCGTGCAAAAAACCTCCGTAAACCCCCCGTTCCGATCGGCCGTGTAGCGCGAGATACTGCATCCGGCCGATTGTAACTTCTGTATCGCGATTATACGGCCCTACCTTTCACCAGGCGCGATCGATTTTCTCATAATCGGGATTTTCTCTGGATAGAAGTGCGAAAATATTCATCCGCTCTGCTTTCCGATTCCGTAGAAATATATAGCCAGACAATATGCGTGCCTAAAAGACGTCTCGGAAAGTCGATCGAAGAAGAATGCTCGCGATTCTTATCTGCGCGTTCTCAATTCATGTTCAATAGCCATTTCGAGCATTGTTCGGCGCCGATTTTTACGACGGCTGCATTAAAATGCATGAATCGGGACGAAAGCTTTGAGAGAAAATCTCCGGCTCGAAACATCTGTTGATGGAGGGCTCGGTAGCAAGGAGAAGACTCGCTGCGCGCGAATCTTTTACCCGACGAGAATCAAGGTCATTCATAGAGACGCGAAAGGGGATGGATGTCGCGAGGAATCCACGCGGCCTCTCGCAGCCTCCTTCCGTTTAATTAGATTATTTAAGTGGCGCCGCGCGCTTCTATCCCGGCTCGGGTTTCGCCGCGTTCGCGCCCCAGCACAACGAAGATCGCCTTCCGTACGAAAACTTTGCTTTCGAGTGCGGCACAAAGGCCACCGAGAGAATTCATTTAACATCGATTTTCTCGAGGACCTCCTTCCACAATACATCTCTCGTTCATTCTTCTACCCCTCCCCCCTCTCCTCCCCCCGCTCGTCCGTTCTCCTCGCGCGCTGCTATATTCGAAAGCATGCCACTTCTAATATTTCCTTTGTAAATCAAGCGCGCTCCAGGTTCGCGTGAACAAGTAATTCTTTGGCGGCCGATAGTTATTGGAGTCGCGTTTCAAAACAATACCGTGTTGTAGAGCAGGTGAAGTTCGGCACTGTGCGCATGGTCACCGATTGTAAAAGCGATAACGTGATATCTGATTTCGCTAAGTGATTTCCTGTGAATTTGCAAGCGATTACACAATGATGCAGAATTTTGTCCAAAAAGTACAGCTGAAGTCGATTTATATGTGGCAGACTCACTCTCGACAATATAGCCCGGGAGGTAACGACATTTTTTAAATATGATTTGCTTAGTTTTGGAATAAAGCGTTTTCTCTTATTTTAGTGGTACTGTTGACGAAATGCAGAGTTTGGCTGCGCTGTCTCGCTGGAAAGAGCGTCGCGACGCTTTCGATTTTTGTCGTAAAAACACTCACGTTGGAATAATTTGGTTAGCACTGAACTTTTATATATTTATTGTTTTTTTATATAAAAAATTGTTTTAGTAGAGTCTACCATCTTCCCAAAGTCGTTGTAAAAAGTCCATTTGAAGAATCATTTGCTGTACCTTGTTAAGACGATAGTTCAAATATATAAAATTATAAAAAGTCTGGCTACTAATAATGGCTGCGTTTAAACGGGCTGCCAGACCGATTTCCCAGCCACTATTAGTAGCCAGACTCATTTTTTTATAATTTTACATAATTCAACTATCATCTTAACAAGTTACAGTTCGAAGCAAATGATTCTTTAAATCGACTTTTTACAACAACTTTGGGAGAATGCCAGACTTGTTTTCCAGTGCCAATTGCATGCCAGACTCTACTAATTCTAAAACAATTTTTTATACAAAAAACAATAAATATATAAAAGTTCAGTACTAAGCAAATTATTCCAACATGAATGTTTTTACGAAAACATCGAAGGCGTCGCGACGCTCATTTCAGCGAGACGCTGCACCCAGATTCTGCATTTCGTCAGCAGTATCATTAAAATAAGAGAAAACACTTTATTCCAAGACTAAGCAAATCATATTTAAAAAAATGTCGTTACCTTCCGGGCTAATATGCCAAATCTTTTCTACATTTATTTAATCGCGAGTTAATCCCTGGAGTATTTTATTTGCAGCAGTCTCCAACTATCCAGTCGAGACGTTGGGAAAATGATCGACTTTGTTTCTCTTATACAGGCTACGTTCTATTAAGTTTAACAAAATTTTATGTCAATTTGGAAAAATCAAATTAGAAATAATCGCGATAATCTTGTAGTATCGATTTTTAAATGATAAGCAAATAATAACAGTGATGTTTAGCAGCATTTCAATGATTATGCATCTGTTTTGTTTCTGAAGATGAGAGTTGGCGAGTGGGCAACTTTAATTGCTTATTATTAAAAAATTATACACGCTCTCAATTTTCATTCAAGCGCAGTTACTCATACCATGATTCTTATTACCTCTTATTAAAAGTCTTTCAAACTCTCTCTTAAAAGGAGACGTCCCGTGTGTCCTTCTTCCGTAATTCGTGGCAAGAGATTCGAAACGAGGCAGCGCGCTACGCGGAATTTTCTGAAAATTTATTATGACATCGGTCCTCCAGTCGCATCGATGCGACGCGACTGCGGGTGTACGTCGTCTCGCGGAATATCGCTGATTCATCGATAACGTAAATAGAAGTTTAATTAATTCGCTGCTCGTTTAACTCGGCTGACAGGCCGACGGAAAGGAAAGAGAAGAAGAGGGTGACGAGGCGGGGGGGGACAGAGATTACGCCGGGGAAGACTGTATAAGGGATGCCTTAAGCTCCGGGCGTAATATACCTCGATCTCTTATGTACAAACCGGCTAGAAGGTGATTATATGAATCGGCGGGGTCAGCAGATAGAAACTCGACTGGGAACGAACCCCAACGAATTTCCAACAACTGACACGCGGATTCCCCGGAGTACTCCAATTTAAACGAACGTTAACAGGATAATCATTTGCTCGGCGGCGAGCATTATTTTTCTCCGCGATAATTGATGTTAATTAATTAAATTTACCGGTATATTTATAATCGAGAAGAAAAATGCATTCGCTTGTAGAACACGCTCACGTCAAAGCGACGGAATTTAAAGGGACACATATCACCGGTGACAATAATAGCCGCTTTAATGGCAAAACGAGCGCGAGTATTTTTACCGCCGATGGGACGGGCGCTCTGAATCTCGCAACATCAGTTTGCGAATTAAACGCGATGTAATCAGGTGGACGTTGGCGCGGTATTGATTAACTTGCGGATAATCCTGATTACCAGCGAATACACAATTACGTCTCTCTTGCATCAGGTGCTATAAATTAATTGGTGTGGCTGAGTAACGTCAGACTGGAATTATATCAATGTTTAACTTGTCGGCAATTACTCTGATGCTCTTTACGCGCGTTGGGAAAAAAAAGTTGACTGTAGGCTCAGCGCGGCGTGATACCCAGAGAACACAGTCCGATCGATTCATTATCGTAAGTGATGTTATCAATTTACCCGCGATGATAGTAGGTACTCTTTAATGAGACAGAGAACGAATTTGTATGAATTTTTAAATAAATTTCAGCCGAAATTCTCCAACTTTCGACCGTACGAGAAAAAACGGTGTTATATTCCGCGAATGAATTTCGTATCTCGAAGGCGGGATGAAGGCTCTGTCATCGCTCATCATTTATATAGCAGCCTGTCATATATCCCGACGCGAATGCGAAGGTCTCGCTAGCATGCGAGAATAAAAAAATATATAGAAATTTCTTATTTATCATCCAATGCTCTTACCGCTAGTCGTTTCGTTTCTTCGATCCACGATCGGTCCCATCCAATCGAATTAGAAGATAGACCGCTGATAAACGTCCGTAGATAAGCTCGGATAAAGATGGAATAGACGCCGAACTGTTTTTCTCGCGTTTCTGTCTTGCTCTCGTCGGAGGAAGTTTGCCGTATCGGTGACGCCGACACGCCTTACCCTTTCGCTAATGAAACTGGCGCGCTGAGAATCTATATCGATCTACAAATTGACCTGAAACCTCGTTTTGCAGAAACGTCACGCTCGCGGTGACATACTAAAATTAGAGTCGTTACCGAGAGCTCGGTTTAAAATAGCGGAGCATCCTCGCCGGG